>CAKKLC010002400.1:23666-34563 GCA_918559645.1 Ceratonova shasta | reverse complement strand
AGCATCTTTCATATTTATGCCGTTAAACACAACTTCAGCAGATTTTCCAGCCTCTACCGCTTCAAAAACATCGCTCAATTTATAGCTATTGACGTATAATTTGAAAGATTAGATAATAACCGCGTCAAGTGGCTGTAGAAATGAAGTTGTGTTATGCAGAATGAAAATTATCTCCATGTTTTTAAGATTCAACGTTACTATATGTGCTGGACAGTTATCGATGAATAAACATATCTTTTTATTTAATTTCAACAATTGATCATCCCACTTTAGCAAGTATGAATTGAAAATTGCTGAAGTCATCTAGGCTTTTTTATTCCATTTATAGTCAATATATTTGCCGACATAAATATTTTTAAAAGGTCTTGGGTTTTTTGATCGGCCGATGAGAAGTGGAATTTTTTTATCTGTTCCGTTCATATTACAGCATAGCAGTACTGATACTCTGTCTTTAAAATTTTTCACTCCTTGCTGTATTTTAGATGATATGGTTCTTGTTGGCATTTGTCTGTATCAAAGTCCTGTTTCGTCCGCATTATAGATACCTGATTCACCATATTCTTCAATTTGTTTTGTTAACAGAGTGAGAAAATTTTCGATTTCACCAGAATCTACATTTACCTGCTTTCCTTCTCCAGCAATCATTTTGAATAATCAATTATTTCTTTTTTTGAATTTTTCCAGCCAATTGGGAGATGTTTTTGAATTCCTTAACATTTTTTTCTTCGGCTATTTTTTGTACTTTCTTTATAATTATATCATCTGTGAAAATCATATTTTTTTGAACTCTTGAACGTTCCATCCAAAATGAAAAATTCTTATCTATGACATCCAATTTAAAGACAGGCTTTCTGAATTTTTTACCATATCCTTCTGTGACCAATTTTATGATATTATCTTTTTCATCGATAATTTTTTTGATTGTTCTGTCTGATATCTTATTTTTTAATCTTGCTGTGAAAATATCTGCAATACGAGTGTATTTGATAGATGTATTTGACTCTTTGAATCTAATAATCTCTAGTTTGTCATCGAATGTAAGTTTTATGCGGAAATTGTGGACCATGGATTTTTTCCAAAAAAAAGAATTTCGAAAATTTCCGAAAAGTATGGAAAACGGAAAGTATAGAGAAATAGATTAGTAAAACTAGAAAATCAGCAATTTTTCCGAAAAGTATAGAAAACGAAAAGTACAGAGGGTTTACTGTATAATATAATTGAAAATATTTGTTTTAAACTAAGGTTTGAATTTTCAAAATAAGAAAATGTTCTTATAGTTTTTTTTTAAACATTTTATGCATGTAAAAATGTAATCATCTTTACAATTAAGTTTATAAATAATCATTTCAGAGCCACAAATTTAACAAAAATTGGATGTTTCAAGAAGTTTTAAAGTTTTTAGAAATTTAATACATTTAATAAGTAAATATGATCAAATTTGAACAATTTATAAATATTATTAATTTTTTTTTTAAATTTTTTATCCGCCATGGTTCCCAAAATGTGCGAAAATTTCCCTTGAATTTAAGTTTAGCCCCTTTACATTAATCATAACCTTAAAAACACGTTGATGTAATCAAAAAAATTTTCCCGTTTACTAATTCACATTTTTTTTAACTTTTGCCATATTACTGAGTCGTATTTTTATTTACAAAAAAACTGAAGAAAAAATGTTTTTTTCATTTATTGCTTTTCACATCTTTATTAATCAAATATTGATCACATCATCAGCCCTTATTAAAGATAAGGTTCATCAATACACCTAATTTGCGTTTGTCATTTATGCTGTTCGGTAAAAGAGGAATCATTTAGTATAAGTTATTCTAGATAGTTTTACTTTTAAGATAAAACATTAAAAGCATTTATTTTAGTTCTCATAATGTAAGAGTCCTAATTAATTAAGATATTTATATTTTCAAAACAAAACTATGATAAAATAAACATTAATTTATTATTACTTGATATTTGTTACAATTAATTCATTTTTTTATGGATTTTAATGTTTCGAGTAAAGATTTTTAAGTTTTTTATATTAATTTTAAAAATATAGGATTTGTTGGTAGTCCTAAAATATCATATTGTTTCATCAGGTAATATTTTAGTGTTTTCTATATGCTTGAATGAAGTATTAATTATTAGATACACACAATTTTTTGATTTGATAACTATCAGACTCACAGATAATTTTTTAATATACCCTAAAATCTCGTATATAGCCGCTGCTTATACGAAAAAAAAACTGGAATTTTATTTTTAATTACAGGGTGCAGCATACACAAAATGGGGCTTATATTTGAGATTTTAGGATACTCTCTATATATAAATTTTATAATTGAGTATTTATACTAATTAATCGAATATTACATTTATTCAATGTTTTTTATAATTTTTTTATCAATGATTTTCAAATTAAATTTTATAAACCATAAATTATCAAAATATATTGGATTTTTATAATTGCATAGTTTCATTATTAAATCATTTTCTAAACATTAGATTTTATATTATAAATGTAATGAAATTCTTTTATATTTAAAAATAATGTTATGGATTTCTTTTTGATTGGTATTATAAACAAGGTTTTGTATTATTTATTTAAATAAATTAAATATTTTTAAAGCAAATAAATATTAAATTTTTAAAAATCTTATTGTATTATTATTTGAATCGTTTCAGCATTATCTTGTAAAAAATTGGAGGTAGGAATATATATATATATATATGTGCTTGTATTAAATGATGTATTTGATAATATGAATAGTTCATATAAATATCATTAAATACAAATATTTTGATTCTATTTAATATCATCAAATTTAATAATTGAAATTGATTTATAGTATTTTTAGCTATCCTTTTGAAAATGTTATAATTTCCTGGATATTTTTAAACCAAATGTATTTTTAAAAGCTCATGTAGAAAAATAATATTTTCTGTGTATCTTTATAATATAAAAAGAAATTTATTTTTTATATCATTTTTTGACCAATTGCAACATTTTTTTATTCAATCGAATCATTTTATTTTTATTTTGCACCATTTTATTTATCAATAGCTTCATTTTATTTTAAAATTTAAATTTCTCATAAATATATATATATATATATATAAATAGTAAAAAATATCAAATTTTATATTGATGGTGGTATACGAGTTTTTCCTAGTCATTGGTTATGTTATTATTCAACAATCTAGAATATACATGGCAATCAGACTCTAGGAAGATTTCGGTTTTGTTGTATATTAATTCCGAAAGAATACCTGTTATATTTTGTCTTATTTGTGATCTTACGACAGAATTTATTTTCAAAAACTCAAATTCTATTAGATTGAGCATGTATGAATAACGTGAACGTCATTTAAAGTTGTATTCGGATTTAGCAGTAATTCTTTGAACCTTCTATATTTTATGTATTCTTGCATTATCTAAAATAATGCATGTAATTTTCAAATGCAGGCAATTTTTGAGATCAAAACACAATTCATCGAGATATGTTAAGAAAATATCAGCGTTTACCGTTGAATTTAAAATTACCTTGGGATAGCAAATACGACTGCTTGATATGGCTCATATCAAAGATATTTACCTACATCTCACTGCTGACATGCATAGATTCGCTCTAGCCCAAACCCTTACACGAGAATGTGTTCTTTGAGTGTGTAAATTATAAGAATATTAATCTACAAAAATTTTACCATCATGAAATCTAGTAAAATCAATCGTTGTACCAAAAAGCATACTCTTTTCTTTCGAAAAGTATAATCTTTGAATTCACTCTATGTGAGCTATTTTAATAGTCATGAAGAAAGATCTTAAAGACATCTATCAATTAAAGAAATAGAAATCAAAAACCCTGAATGTTTTTCATTCAAAAAATTAATCATAAATTTCTTTAAGAGAAAATCCCGGGTTTTTATGACAATATTTTATTAATTTCACTAAATATTCCTTATGTGAGAACGGTTTATTTTCTTCCACCCTTAAGCAATTTATTTATGTTACTGATGCCTCTAAACCTTGTAATTATACTCTTGGCGGTATTTTAACTTATTTCCATGTCTTGTGCCGCAGACTTTATAGGGTTTCCTTGCTCATCTACAAGCTAACAAGACTTTTCTTTTATGATTACTTACATTGCCTCTCTTTACGGTTTTTTTTCTATATGTAGAGTCTTCTAACTTGTTTTCTGTTATGTTTGCAGAATTCATGAGAGTTTGTAAAAATAACATTTTTTAGATAACTATGAAATGACGTAAATTGAATAATAAAATGATGCAATTTAAAATTAAAATGATGCAATTTAAAAATTTAATGGTGCAATTGAAAAATAAAATTGTGTAATTGAAAAATAAAATGGAAAAATTTTATAATAAAATGATGCAATTGAAAAATTAAATGGTGCAATTAAATAATAAAATTGTACAATTGAAAAAAAAATAGTACAATTGAATCATAAAATGATGCAATTGAAAAATTAAAGATGCAATTGAAAAATAAAATTGTGTAATTGAAAAATAAAATGGTACAATTGAATAATTAAATGGTGCAATTAAATAATAAAATTGTGAAATTGAAAAATAAAATGGTACAATTGAATAATAAAATGATGCAATTGAAAAATAAAATTGTGTAATTGAAAAATAAAATGGTATATCATAATAGATGTTCAATATATTATGGTTCACTGTAGTTTTTATATTTTTTTATAAACTTCAAGAAATGTTGGTTTATAATTTTTGTACATTTTTCTTGGAATTATAATAGTACATAAAATATTTGATTTCTCCGTATTCAGGTGCTCTCATTTTACTCATTTTCAATACAATTGAATATTCATATATTTTTCAGTGTTTTCCTTCGTATTTAAAATCTTTTCTAAGATTCATACAAAAAAAGATGGAAAATTCCAAAAGAGCAGAAAATTTCTTCAAGATTTTCTTTTAAAAAAAAATTGAATGGAATATAAAGATTTAATTTAAAATATAAGGAAATTAAAAAATAGTAATTTTTAAATATTTGGCTAAAAAGATTGCAAGGGCTGTATTTATCTTAATAATGATTAAAAAACTTATCTATTAAATATCATAGTCATTTGGTTATTTCTTAAGAAGAAATTGTTGCTCTTAAAGAATAATGCATTAATTTCTGATTTCTTTATAAGAATTAAATATTATTTAAAGATTATATTTACCTTTTGATAATTAAATAAGAAGATATATATGAAATCATAAAAAAAGCTATTCTTTTCAATCAAATAAAACTGATATTCTTCAGATATATTTTCAAAAATTTTGAAAATCACAATTTATACAATATTATTAAGGAATAGATGATTATTATGTTTGGTTCCTCAAAATTAGAATTTATAAAAACTTGGGACAATATTATATGTGAGCGTACTGTTAAAGAAGCGCTACCAGGATTCAATTAAATTTTCATAATTAGTTTCAAGGTATAATCCTTATGTGTTCTAATGAATTTTTTTTAGTTTAAATCAAAAGAAAAATATGTATATCTTAAATGATCACTGAAATAATAGATTGTATTCCTGATTTAATCACTAAAAATTTAAATATTGATTACGAAAAAGCAATCTGTATTTTTTTTGCATTAAAAATGCTTAATATCAAAATTGTTGCTTTTATTTTCATTTTGAAATAATTATTTATAGAATTTTACAAAAAATAATGAAGTTTTTGAATATAAATTAAATCCTAATTTTAATACAAATATAATGTTTACCCTTTACGTACTTTATTAATATCTAAAAATGTAATGGAAGATAAAAAATATTTAAACATATTATTTAAAGTTTATAAAAAAATTATTTAGCCGAAGAAAAGATCAAAAGATGGAATTTTTATTAATGGATCAGTAAAAAGATTTTTCTAACAACAACATTAGCAAACGGTTTTATAATTCATTGAATAGCTATTTAATTCTCCATATACATCTGTTTCAAACTTTTTCTACAAAAAAAAATTGATGTGATTATTGATAATAAACTTACAAAAGATTCTGAGAATCTTTTTTCAGTAGGAGAGATTTTATTGATTCTTATATAACTACTGCAAATTCAAGATATAAGGACAAAAATCTTTATTTATTAATTTATTTGTATGTGCAAATATTTATAAATTTAGGTTGAAAGAGTAAAAATTCTTATTCTTTTAAAAAAACAATTTTGCGTAATTTTCCTCTTTTGTAGTATATTGTGCAAATAATTTTGTAACATTTTTCAAAGAGTATTTGTATATTTAAGTTTTCTCTAGATTTAAACAAGAAAGCATCAATTTTACTACGATTAGACATTTATTTCCCAACTCTTTTATAATGAAAACTTATAGATTAAATGAAATGGACAAATTTTAATATTTACAGAATTTTCACTATATTTGATAGAAAGAATTACAAATACTAAAAAAATAATACAAGTTGATTTATTATCTATATGAATTGATACATTTTAATACCGCTTATTTTCTATTAATACTAAGATAAAACATTAAAGAATATACTATGAAAATACAAGCTAACTTTAGATATTGATTTAAAGTTGAGAATAAAGTTTTATATAGTTTAATATTTGTACTTTTGAATTTGATTGGATCTTAATTTAAACTTAATAAAACAAGGTTTTCAGAAATATTTTCAACTTTAATGTATAAAGTGCAACTCCTAAATAACGAACACTCACTGTGACTTTTCTCTCCAGGTTAGTTATTCAAAAATAACGAAATAAATTTTTAAGCTAAATAAAAAGATGAAAATATTTAAAAGCAATAGTATTGAATACTTGGTAAATCTTATTCAAATAATTATTTGTTGGATTTTCTTAATTTTACTATCTTTTTAAAGAAAATATAGTATTATCTTAAATTTTCTGGGCAACTGTCAACAACTTCAGGCTTAAAAGAATAAAACCTATCAAGTTATTCAAGACAGGATTCATCTAAATAAATTTTGATATTATTCATCCGATTATAAAAATAAGAACTGTTAAGTCGTAATCTTTCTTCCAAAAGAACAGGTGCCTCACTTGATTGGTCTTTGCAACCCTCATCAAGTCTTTTTAGACATTCAATATCATTTTTTAACTCAACACAGAGTTATTCTTCTGTCAAATTCTCTGGATAGCAATAAAAATTGTTTGGAACTTGTTCCACTTCTAACAACGAAACCAATGATTTAAAATCTATTAGAGAATTTTCTAAAGCCTTTCTGTAACAATTTACAATTTTCTCTGCCGTCAACTTACTCCATGATTTGATTATTAAAAAATGTGCATCAAATATTTTAAATCTTTTTACAGGATCATAATATTTTCCATTCCAATCTCTATTAAATTCGATGTTTAGCTTGCGATTTAGTTTTTTTCGGTAAATTGATTTAAGCGATTTGATTTTTCCTTGATTCAATTGTTTTATTTATAAAGTTACATTTGTAGGAAATAAAGCAATTCTATGTGGATGAATTCAACATCAACGGGATGAAGTATTATCTAATGTCAATAAAAAAATTTCGTTTTTTCAAATCATGGTCTCATTTAGTTCGTTTAACCATCCATAAAAAATTCATGCTCTCATTCATGCCTTTGGTTTGTGCTCATATTTAATTCCAAGTCGATTCAAATCAATGTTTTTTAAGTCTCCTGGACTCTTAGATTTTCCAATTAACAATGGATTTAACTTTTCACTTGTCATACTAACACAAAATAATAAAGTAATATGCTCTTTACTAAATTTTTTACAAACATAATCTACGCTAACATGAGAAAGACTTCTAGTAAATAAAAACTTAAAAAACAATCCAGTTTCGTTACAATTTAAGATATCCTATGGGTTATAGTATTCTATTTTCTCATAATATCGTGTTTTAAAGTCTTCAATAATAGTAGAATCGACCATACCCACAACATCACTAATGACTTTCGAGCGAATTTGATAACTTCTTTTTAAACTTATAAATTAACCCGAAAAAGCAACAACGTTTGTTATACGACAGGAATATGAAATTTTTAGGACCAATTTTTTATATTTTCAACTTGAATAATAAAAAGATCCTTCTCTTTAATAAAAACCATACAACAGCTTTTTATTGATTATTTCGGTTTTGTAATTTGCAATAAAATTTTTGAGCTAACATTTCTATCAAAATTCTCAATTTTGTTTTTTAAGACCATTATGAGTTCCTAATAATATATTGAATTTATTGGACATATCTCGCTGTCTTTACTTAGATTGGTTTTGCAAAAGAAGGATCTTTTGTTTTTCCTCCATTGTTAATCTTTTCCGTTTTATCTGTATTATATTTAAAATATTATAGGTAAAAAAAGATTGTTAAAACTTAAAATCAAACGTTCGTTATTGAAAATGCAGTATGTTCCTTATTTAGAATAACCAATAATACTGAAAAAAATCTCACGGTAACTAAAAATTTTAGAAAATCTTTGTTATTTACAATGTTCGTTATTTAGGAGTTACACTGTAATTTTTTTCTTATTGTCGTAACAAACATTAATGAATCGATATATATGTTGATTGCATAAAAATACTTGAATTAAATATTGATACTATTTACTGAGAAATTCATAAAAATAATATTTATATAAAACTATTTTTGAATAAAGTAAATATTTTTAACAAATTAACACAAAACTTATTTTTTTCCAGATACAGTCAAATTATTTGTAAACTTTTAGTATTTAAACTCCGTAATCAAATTTATAATGCAAATTTTTTTACAATTTATATTCTAAACAAGAATATATTAAATTTAAATGAAATCATCTGTATTAGTTATACAATAATTAAAATTTTTACGACAATATAAATAATTATTAAATTTTTAAATATTTTACAATTAATTTCAAAAAATCAAATATTAAGCTATTTTGTTTTTTTTTATTTCCAGATATTTTTTTAAATTAGTAAATTTTTTTATTCTTTAGATCAGAGGTGTCCAAACTACGGCCCGGCAGGGACTTTTATTCCTCCCGCGAGACTTTAAAAAAGTTGCGTAAACATAAATGTAGCATACCGCGTCGGTATTTATCTCGCTTTTTAAGGATGCATTTGGTTAGAATGACCACGGTAGTACGCTCAAAAATGTACAGTTTAGCTTCAAGTTTTTTCAGCAGTCAGTATAGTGAGTAAGGCGCTCAACTAAATAAAAGATTTTGCACTTTGACTTTGAGATGGATGTGCTGATCAGCAGTTTCATCAAATTATAGTTGTTTCAAATTTGCGAGACTTTTCTCTAAGTTTTGCCGTCCACGGAAATTACGTATATTTTTTTACAGTTAATACATTATATGTTGCAATGTTTAGATTTATGTCCGATTATAATAGCTAGAGATTGCAAAAATATGCGCTACCGTAATTTTTTCATTAATTGCATTTTTGGTGTTTTCGTAACGTATTAAATAAATTGCTTTGCAGAAATATTATTGTTAACGGGACATTGAAAAATTAAAACAAGTATTCTGTCTTAACAGAAATTATAAAAGGTGAAATTCGCTTTATTCGTAAATAAGTGCCTCTAAGTATACAAAAATACCTGATTTAAAAAATATTATTTAATTTTATGCAAATGTTTGTCCTCAACAAAAAAATTGCTTGTTTTAATAGGATAATTTATAACCAATTTCAACCTCCAAAAAAATCCACCTTTTATTCCGTTATAGAGAAAACAAAAAGACGGAAATCTGCTATCATTAACGTATTTTTCACCTTGAATCTAGAATTATATCATTCAATTTTACTAAAAAATTCCCGCATTTTTGATAATTTCAATCGTATTTTTCCGACTTCTAATAATAACGTTATTATTACGTAAACATTATTTTAAAAAATTACCCATGGACGAAAAAAGAAGAAAAGTATATGACGAGTGCCGCGTATTTAAAGAAGAATGGGGATTCAAATATTTTTTTGTGCGATCACAATCAAAGAATGGCAAAGCTATATGTGTAATTTGCAATGACACTGTTGCTGTAATGAAGGAGTACAATTTACGCCGACATTATATAACAAAACATGCTGCAGCTTACTCGCAATATAGGGACAATCAGCGCACAGAAAAATTTGAAAAAATGAGTCGTAGTATGTCATCTCAGCAAAATTTATTTCGAAAGGCAAACTCGGAAAACGAATCTTTGACTTTAGTTAGCATGAAAGTTGCATATTTGTTGGCGAAAAAGGGAAAACCATTTATGGATGGAAATATTATTAAAGAGTGCATGATAGAAGCTGTTGGAATTTTGTTTCCTGAAAAGCTGAAGCTTTTTAAGACTATTAACCTTTCACGCAATACTGTTGCTCGTCAAATAGACGACATTGGCAATAATATACTCCACCAGATTTCCGTAAATGCAGCGTTTCACTAACTACTCTATCACGATTGACGAATCAACCAACGCCAGTGACACCAATCAACTTTTGGTATTTTTTTGTAAAGTTGACGATGATCTCAATGTCAATCAAGAATTAGCATCGGTTATCGGCATGCACGGCACTACAACCGGCGAAGATTTTTTTAACGAAATCCAACAGACATTGAGGAAAATGCACTTAGACTGGAATCGACTGCAAGGTGTGACAATTAACAGAGAAAGAAACATGTATGGTGCAAATTTTGGGGATGTTGGGCTAATAAGAAAAGCATGTGAAAGCGCGGGAGCAACAATACCAATTTTTCTGCACTGTATTATCCACCAACAAGCCCTATGTGTAAAACATGTCGACATGAGCTGCGTTTTAAAACCAGTTATGTCTGTCGTAAACTTTATCCGATTACGTGCACTCAATCATCGATAATTTTGATCTTTTCTTGAAGAAATCGAATCTGAATCTGTTGACTTGCCATATTATACAGCAGTTCAATGTCTTAGCTTCC
>CAKKLC010002400.1:290-16194 GCA_918559645.1 Ceratonova shasta | reverse complement strand
GGTTAGAGTTCCTGACAGAAGAGCTGAAACACTGCTTAATATCATTAAAACTTATGTATTACCCGGATCTATAATACATAAAGATCAGTGGGTTTCATACAACAATCTTATAAGTTTAGATTATAACCTATTTTACTGTTAATCATACCCATAATTTTGTTAACCCCGTTAACGGTGTTCACACACAATATGTAGAATCTTACTGGAAAAGCAAAAATTGAGGGCAAAAAAAATGATGGGAATAGAAGAAAATTTATTAGATGACTACCTCAGTTGTTTTATGTGGTGAGAGAATGACTGTCTAAATGATTTTCAAAAATGAATTCAACTTATTGGTTTTTTTATTAAATTACTATAACTATGAATTATTTAGATTTTTAGTATTTTTATATTATAATTTTTCAAAATTCTTTTTAATAATTTGTGGGGGCATTTTAGAATTAAGATCCCAAAACTCAATATAAAAAAATCAATTTTGATTATTAATTTAATTTTTATATTAAAATTTAAAATGGTGCATTTTCTAAATTTTGTTTAATGAAATATAAAGGATTCTAATGAAACGGGAAATTTTATAAATATCAAATAAGGACTAGAATAATTTGTAAAGATATACTTACTATTTGATTTTATCATGTTGATAAAATATCAAAAAGGTTCTGAATCAATTATATAAAATTATAGTTTACAATTATCAGTAATATATTTTAGTGAGTTAAAACAACATACTGTAATGATATTAGGAGAGTTTTATTTTAAAAAATAATAATTATTCAAAAAATGTAAAAAATGACTAATAACACATTTAACACTCTAAATAAAGAACATACAGTGCTTTTTTTTATTACCTCGAAGAAATAATACATTAAAGTTTAGCTTGAATAACGAACAGAATGTGTTTTTAATAACGAAAGTGTCCGAAAATTCTGATGATATAAGTTTTTATTTCATTCCATCCTCAAAACGTCAAACCTTAATGAGAAAAAAAGAAGATTAAGACTTTCACTTGCAGAAAAAATTGCAACCGTAGTGTTTGAATCTAAAAAATTGATTGCTTTATCAGCGAGATCTTTTAAATGTGTGTGGTGTACCTTTGGGTACTTTGAACGGGATTTTAAAGAATAGAGTTGAGCTGTTAAAATATAATGCAAGAAAAAACGCAAAAAATGTTATTAATAGCTTTATAACTAGTGTTTTTGATTGCAAATTGTTTGAATGGTTTTTAATGAAAAGAAGAAAGTGAGTAACAATTAAATATGTAGACCTGAAAAATACAGCTTTAATCATGGCTGAATTGTGTGGTCTAAAATTTTTGAACTTCTAATGGCTGGGTTAAAAGCTTCAAAACAACGCATCAAATTAGCTCCAAGAAGATCTCTCGCGAATCGGTATGTTTAATGACAACAAAATAGAATAATTTAAGACAGTATATTTAAGAAAATTGAAGACTTAAAGGCTAAAAAATGTTTTCAACTGTGATGAGACGCACTTTTTCTATAAAGCCACTCCAACTAGAAGTCTATGCCACGCTCATGAGAATCAGATTAGTGGAAAGTTTAGTAAAGATCGCGTAACGTTATTGTTCTGTGTCAGTATGACGGGAGAAAAAATAAAGCATATGCTTATTAGAAAATCAAATAGCCCGAGAGGTTAATAGAATCTGGGTTTTTAAGGATACTCATTTCTTATGAATTCAATCAAAAGGCTTAGATGAGAACCGATATCTTTTGCAGATGGCTACATGATTTGAACGAACAAATAAAATCGGAAGATAGGAAAATATTGTTGACGTTGGATAATGATCCCGTTCACTCCGTAGGCGTTGAATATAGCAACATTGAATTATTATAATTCCCGTCCAACGTAACTTTCCGTATACAGTCGCTAAATCAAGGAATAACCTAGTCCTTCAAGTCAATTTATAAAAGAAAGCTCAACATCAAACTTAATCTTGAACATGATCTAGAATTAGTAGAAAAATATTATGATATCGTAAAGAAGTCAAATTGATCAATGCACTTCTTCTGACTAGATTCTTGGAGTGAGCTTACAAAAGAAACTATAATTAATTGCTATAAGAAAGAATTGAAGAACTCTATGTTGGATATTTCGAAATTAAACGCCAAGCCTACCGTTGAGCAGGATTCTAACAATTTTATCGGCTATCATCCAGAATATTTATTCGAAGACGAACTATTCGATGAACTGGATACCAAAATTAAAGGTGAAGATGTTTCTGAAATTAATTATCTTGAAGACTGAAATGAAGAAGACGAATCGTCTACTAACATCAATAAACTTACAAAGCAGGAATTTTAGGATCGGCTGAAAGATATTAAACTCTATCTCGCAAAAACCCAGCATGAATTTTTAAGCAGTTTTTATACTTTTAAAACTAGAATTGAGAATAATAAAATAAAAAAATTTAATAAAATTTAAGACTTTTTAAGATAAAAAGAATAAAAAGATAATTTTAAAGAATATTTAGTTGTTTTTATCCAATTTAGCGTTTTTTTCACATTTAATATTTAATTGTTGTTTTGTCCATTTATAATTTAAATATATATTAGTGTTTGTTATTTAGAGGGCAGACTGTACTAACTTAGTAATATTCTTTCCAATGATATGGAACTAAACAGACATTTAGAATAATAAACTATCTTTAATTCTTAAAAAATTTTGTTCAATGAAAATTATTTTTGCTAAGTAAATATATAATACAATCAAAAATAAAGATTAAAACATTAATGCAAGTTGTAACAATCAAATACTGAAATTTGATCATTTTTAATTCAGAGAGAGATATATTTAATAATTTATATTAAATATCACAAAATAAGTTAGAACAAGTATAGTGATTATATTTTGAACTGAATTAAACTCAATGAATTATTCATTGAATTTGTAGAAATTTTAGAGAAATGTTGGATTCATAAAAACAATAAAATAATAATATTATTATGTAGTATTCATTCATTCCAATAATTTATATATCTAAAAATATAAATAATATCTTGACAGTTTTTATTTTATTAATTAATATCTATATTATAGAGTTTAATTGCCTAAATTTTAATATATTAATCATTATGATTGGTTCTACTTCAATTTAAACTTAAAATATAGAAAGACAGATTTTTCATTTATATTTGCATTTTCTCAAAATAAACCCTCATTTAAAATTCAAATTCAATATGAATTTTGTTTTATATTAAATTATATCTATTTTTATTTTTCCCAAAATAAAAATTGTTAATCATTATTTATAGTATCTCTTTTTCACATTTAAAACTAATTTTTTTTATCTAGATAGCAAGTTTACCAGTTTTGACAAATTAACTTTTATAGTTTGTTAATTGGATCTATATTGTTTTAAAATATGTTTTAAAGGTTCAAATATAGTTATTATGATGATAGCAGAATTAATAAATGATATTTGACAAAACTTTATCGTATTTTCTTTCGTTATTATAAAAAAAAATATTTTAGCCTCACCAAAATTACATTTTTTTCTATCTTTTTTTGAAATTTAATAAAATTTTAACTTTACTTAGAAACTATTCTCTATTTTATAAATAACCTTGTTTCTAAAATTAAAAGCCTTCATTTTAAAAAACAAAGCAACAAATTGATTTGGTTAATGATCTCTATAGAGTTATTCTATCTTTTACTAATACATATTCTACTTAAATGTACCAATTAAAAGATTTTATGTCGATCCCCTAGTGTTACTTATTAAAAAAGTTATAAAAATCGCTTTGCTTTGAATTAGTAGCATTTAGAATTCCGTAACTATATTAGGATTCTCATCATCTATTACAAATATAATTAATTTTTTTTTCTTTATACAGTTTTCTTATTAACTATAACATTTATTTATTTTGCAATCTTTATTACTTAAGATCAATGAGTTTGATTGATTTTCAACATTTTGTTGGTACTTTTGCGATATGTCCCATTTTTAAATCAATTTAAAATTAAATAAGACTGATAAAAAAAATCAATAATTCTAATCAAAAAATCTTATAATAAAGATTACACAAACAAAAAATTAAAATTAAATAAATTTTTTAATACATTATTATAAATCAATTGCAATTTGATCTAAAAGAATTTTAAATGCTTCTTATCCATAAATTTTTCTCTACATATATTCAAAAAGATAAGACTAATAATTCATATTTTGTTCCACATTCAATTTTATTTCTCCTTTTTGCTCTCATCCACATATTTTCAACATTTTGTGTGTGAATAAATGTTTCTGGATTTACAAAATTTATTGTAAATTAACTCTTAGATGTTCTTATTAATTTTTACAAATTGTATTGTAAGCTCACCACAAATTGCTTATTATTGTATTATCATCAAAGATTCTATCCTTTATGATAGATATCAGAGTTTCTGCCTTTCTTGATGCAACTGGTACTAAAAAAACATCGCGAACCACGTTCAATGCTCAAAAATATCATTTGCTGCAAACGTTTATCTTCCAACGTTATTTTTCCTTTTTACAAAAAGTGATTCATATAGTTCAAAAATCATTCCTGAATCACCAATTCGACCAGTAATTCTTTCTATCTTACTGTAACAGACTTTTCTTAGTAACGATCAAAGTTTTACATACCCACATTCAAAAATATGCAGTTCTTGATGTATTGTTTTAAACTAGCATTGTTCAAAGGCCCAAAAGTATATGAATTTTAATATTTTATTAATCGGCATTCTTAAATTTTCAAAAATAAACATGTTTGTATTCCTTTTTCTTTGCTACATGGGCGAAAAAATTCAAATCGAACGTTAAAATTTTCATTTTTGCCAGATGAAGGATGCATATTTTGGCCACAGTTTGCACATTGTAAAATGCTACACAATATATGATTTTATAAATAGAATTCTAAAAATTTTTCATCGTCATCAAAAATTGGTAACAAAGATTTCAAATTATTATTTTATGCATAGTCTCGACATTTGTGTTTAACAAGTTTTAAAATACTTTTTATTAATTAAAAAATTAAATTTTAGATTTTCGATAATAGTTGATAAATATTTTGTTTTATTATCATTTTAAAAAATAATCAAAATTATCTATTTATCGTCACCCATACAAACACCTTAAAAAAAATAAAAAGTAGATTTATTAATTAATTAAATAATTAAATAAATAAATGTTAAAAAAATGAATGTTAACTATTTTTTATTAATAGATAAAGTTTTTTAAATTTTTAATTTTATGTTATATCCCAAAAGGAAATTCTTTAATCAAATAAAAGAAAAGACATGTTTGCATATTATGGATTTATGTATATCACAGATAAAAAGACACAATAAAAAGTGTATTGAGTTTGTTAAAACTCAGACTGTAAAGGAACTGCTGTAACCAGTATAAACTATCAAGAAGAAGAGAGAGTGATAGTTAGAAAAGTCACAACCGTGGAGAATGTAATGATCAACTGGCTGCAATAAGAATTAGAAATTCAATCAAGGCTGTATCGGAAGATATTCTCATTGGGCCGAGACAGTTGATTGCAAACGGGATTAAAAACAGTTCAAGAGATGTAGTTGCACATGTAGGATCTAATGGAGAGATAAGCCAGATGATACTTTATAATAGAAATCGATTAAATACTACTACAAACATTAACAACCCATATTTTGGATTAACCTCTTAAATGATTTCAACCTTTAGGAACACTCCATTATATTAATATGGACCTAATTTTTATTCAAAGTTTCCTAAATATGATGGGATAGTCTTGCTATTTTTACATGAGGTCGCTTATGAGTTATATAATAAGGACATTTTGTACATTGATGACACATTTGCTGTAAGTCCATATAATTATGCAGAAGTATATAAAATTGGTGTTATGCATGGACAGCATGTAATTCCAGTGATATACGCTGTATTTGCAATTAAAAGACAGCAAAAATATTAAAATATGTTGGAAATTATAAACTAAATGCTTCCAAATTTAAAGTCTGAAACAATATTATGTGATTTTGAAAAGGCTACGATAAATGCATTTCAAAATGCTTTTCCACTAGTTAGATTAGAAGGTTGTTTGTTTCATTTAGACCAAAACTTGATAAAAAAATCGATAAAGTTGGTTTAAAGGCGCAATATGGTGCTAAAGAAAATATAAGAATCTTTACTAGAGCATAAATAGCGCTTTCTTTTATTGCAATATCTCCTGTTCCAGATGTTTTTGATTTTTTACGAATACATAACAATTTTCCAACTGTCTTAAATGACATATTTGATTACTTTTTTCTTTATTATAAAGGCCCAGTTCTAAATAATAGATTGCGAAATGTATTATATCCCGTTGAGCTTTGGAATTTAAGAAACAGGCTCTTAGATGATGTAATACGGACCAATAATGATTTAAAAGTATGGCACAATACTTTTAGGTCTTCGTTTGGAAACTTGAATCCTACATTTAAAAACTTTATATTAAAGGTAAAACAAGAAGATAGATGTGGCTATCAAAAATATTTGATGTTAACCCATTGAGAATGAATCAGAAGAAAAGCAAAATATGTTGGACTGAATGCTGGCTTATTATTTTTTTAAAAGAAAGTGAAAACAGGCCTTCTAGAACTTATATTTTAGATCTAGCAGGCTTTATCTATTATTAAAAATTTTAACATTTATTTAATTTAATTTTATTTTGATTTAATTTTAACATTTATTTTATTAATTTAATTATATTATATTTTAATATAATTTTAACATTTATTTAATTTAATTTAATTATATTTTATTTTAATTTAATTTTATCATTTATTAAATTTAATTTAATTAAATTATATTTTATTTTAATTTTAACATTTATTTAATTTAATTATATTTAAATTCAATTTAATTTAATTTAAAAAATATTTAATTATATTTAAATTCAATTTAATTTAATTTAAAAATTATTTAATTTATTTATATTTAATTTTAATTTAATTTTAACATTTATTTAATTTAATTTAAAGATTTATTTAATTATATTTTATTTTAATTTTAACATTTATTTAATTTAATTTAATTATGTTTTATTTTAATTTAAACATTTATTTAATTTCATTATATTTAATTCTAATTTAATTTTAACATTTATTTAATTTAATTATATTTTATTTTAATTTAATTTAATTTTAACATTTAATTAATTTAATTATATTATATTTTAATTTTAACATTTATTTAATTTAATTATAATATATTTTATTTTAATTTACACATTTAATTAATTTAATTTAATTATATTTTATTTTATTTTGATTTTAACATTTATTTAATTTAATTATATTATATTATATTTTATTTTAATTTTAACATTTATTTAATTTAATTTAATTAAATAATATTTAATTTTAATTTAATTTAAACATTTATTTAATTTTATTTTATTTAATTTTAATTTAATTTTAACATTTATTTAATTCAATTATATTTAATTTTAATTTAATTTTAACATTTATTTTATTTAATTATATTTTATTTTAATTTAATTTAATTTAAACATTTATTTAATTTAATTATATTTTATTTTAATTTATTTTAATTTAAACATTTATTTAATTTCATTATATTTAATTCTAATTTAATTTTAACATTTATTTAATTATATTATATTTTATTTTAATTTTAACATTTATTTAATTTAATTATATTATATTTTAATTTTAACATTTATTTAATTCTTACATTTATTTAATTTAATTTAATTATATTATATTTTAATTTTAAAATTTATTAAATTAAATTTAATTATATTATATTATATTTTATTTTAATTAAATTTAATTTAATTTAATTATATTATATTTTAATTTTAAAATTTATTAAATTTAATTTAATTATATTTTATTTTAATTAAATTAAATTTAATTTAATTTTAACATTTATTTAATTATATTATATTTTATTTTATTTTAATTTTAACATTTATTTAATTTAATTATAATTTATTTTATTTTAATTTTAACATTTATTTAATTTAATTTAATTATATTATATTTTATTTTAATTTTAACATTTATTTAATTTAATTATATTTAATTTTAATATTTATTTAATTTAATTTAATTATATTTAATTTTAATATTTATTTAATTTAATTTAATTATATTTAATTTTAACATTTATTTAATTTAATTATATTTTAATTTAATTTTAACATTAATTTAATTATATTTTAATTTAATTTTAATTTAATTTTAACATTAATTTAATTATATTTTAATTTAATTTTAACATTTATTTATTTATTTCATTTACTTTATTTTTTTTTTCGGTGTTTTCATAACGTACCCTATTTATTGTTATCATTTATTATCAATTTTAAATCATACTTTTTTGATTTCAAACATGGAGGTGTATCGCAAAAGTCCCTTTTTTTCTTTATCATTCTGTTACTTTACTTTTTTCTAGATTTAAAACAACTATATTACTAATTAATGTCCAATGAAATCAATTTAAATTTAAAATTAATAAAAGTTCTTCCACAATATATATATAGTTTATTAAATTCTGTTTATAATATTATCATTTTATTTTCTTATGATTTTACTGGTTAAAAATAATAGTTTAAAAAATATAAAAAAGTTTTTAAATGTAATAGGAGCCTTAATAAAACAATTTCTTCGTTTAAAATGAATAATTAATACTTTTTATAAATTTTCATCTTAATTTAGAGATACTGTAAAAAATAATAACACTACCATAAAACAATCCATGGTTTAACCTTAATTTAATGATTATATTATACATGCAAAAACTATAAAAATTAATAAAATAATAAATTGGTTTCAAAATAGGCGGTTTATAATAAATATAGGACAATATAATATATATTATGATGATGTTCGGTAATGTAAGAATTCTTGGGGGACAAATTTTAAATTTTATTTTATTTTTTTGCGAAGAAAAATGCTAAAACGAAAATAAGAGATATCAATAGCAAAATTATTACCAAAGATAAAGCTTTTGATTTTTCTGTTTGTAGTGATCTAATAAAAATAGATGATAGACAGTGTCCTTTTTGCGATAGTAAGCTTAATTTAGAAAAAGGTAAAATCAGGTATGCATTGTTCTCTATACTACGATGGAAAAAGCGAAGATGTCGAAAAACTTTTTCAGTCTTTAATAGTAATATTTTTGAAGTAGGAAACTTGAAAATCAAGACATTTTATGACTTTGTAATGTTTTATATTGATAGAAAATCAGTACGAGAAACAGTAGAAGAAAACAATATTGAATCGAACACGGTTTCTTCTTACTTCAAAAAAATCAGAGAAATTACTTTAGATAGTTCTTGAAGTGCTAACGTTTAATTTAATGATAATCTTGATAAATTTGAGGTCGATGAAATGCACCTCTATAGTTTTTAAAATAACCAATGACGAGTATTAAAAGGACAAAAGTATTGGGTTGTAGGTATTATAAGCAGTACAATGTCTAAAATTTAATTGATGATTAATAGAAGACGAAAGAAAAAAGTTTGCCACTCTTTCACAACCTCATATGCTAAAATCGGGTCAATAATTTATGCTGGTAAATGGAAAGGATATATTGGTTTATATGCAAAAAGATTTGTGTATAAAACTGCTAATCATAAAAAAAGAATTCGTATAGATAACAACAGATTGATTCACACAAACAAGATTGTAAGATTGTGGAGAAGTCTGAAATCCAATCTCAAGAAAAATTTACAATTTGATGATGTGATTACTTGTGTTTAAGAATTTGAATATATGTATAATCTAAAATTGAAAAGTTTGTCTGATAGGTATGATTCATTAGTTAATACAATTTAATCTTATTTTTAATATTTTTTCTTATTGACATTTTTTGTGCACCTCAAAATTCATACATAACTTATGTTCATATTTAATTATTAAGACAACCTTAGAAATATATAATTTTTACATAATCTACAGATGGTTCGAACTGATGAAAAATTTATTTCATTATTTGTTCTTATAAATTGTATAAATATAATTTGATCATGTATGGATATCTTTTTAAGTCTGAAACAGTACTTTTTATATATTCCAGTGAGAAATACAATAGCAAGCCAATTATTAGAACTTTCCACACCATTTTTATAGCCGAGGGCTTATAATGTGTAAAAAATCAGATAATTGGATATTTATTAAGATAGTTTATTTAATAACATCTACTATTGATTTTTAACTCAGATGTTAAAATCTTTTATTTTTAATTGAATCTACAAATCTTATTATGTTTAAAATGTGTAGATTCATCCCTATATTTGAAATTCATAATAATCTCCTTATGATTTAATAGTTTTTTTATGGTATCATAGTATGTTATTTAAGCTTAATTATTTTTATATTCTTTATCCTTTTCTTCAATACTATCTATTTCTACATCAGAAACATTATAATTTTAAGTATATAAGATAATCTTACTATTATCAAGTTATTCATATGTATAGATAAACTATTTTAATTTCTTAATGTATCAATTTTTTTAATCTTTTTTGATAGTTCATATCAATTAATATCATGTTTGTAATCACCTATCTATATATATATGTATTTCATGACTTTTAACCTTATACTTTGATTTTTTATTGAGATACAGGTGACATGATGTGCTAAATTAGAAATGATAAAACAAAACACTTAAATATTTTTAGAATAGATTATTATTTTGTTCATTATTGCTTTGATATTGATTTAATAACATTCTGAGAAGGAATTTTTTCTTTTTTCTTTTCAACCGTTAAAACCAATTTTTATCCATTAGTTAAATCAGTAATGTTACATTTGATAAAAAGTTTATTTTAAATAAACAGTTAATATTTTTAAAGACATTCTGTAGAATAAGACTGTAGTTTATCTAAAAATAACTTAAAATTTAGTAGATCTCCATTTTCCTCAGTTTTTAAATAAAAAAAAAAGTTTGTTCAAACATATTAAATTGTAATAATATGAGTAACTCGTTAATTTGTTTACTTTTTTAAATATCATAATCCCAAATTTACTGAATTGAGTATTGCTAAAGTTTTACTATAAAAATATCCAGCCTTTTTCTCATATAATACTTTAATTCCCACCACAAACATTAAATGTTTTGAGTATGGATTGTTTTATTAGATGGATAAATAAGGTTTCTCTAAGGTTTACTTAAAAATTTTCAACTTGTGGCATTTTAAGCAATGCTGTTGCATAAGCCTTTCATTTATCCGTGATAATTCTTGTTCCGTCAAACAAAATTTTTATGATCACACGGGTAATAGTCTGAATTGCGATCAGGTATCGGTATTATATAAAAATTAGCACGTTCCAAACTCTGTCTCACCAATATACCTTTGTTAATTAACCATTCTTCTTCGGGTTTATTTTTGCCTTATAAATAAACTTTTATCAATTTCAACGATTTTAACTACTCTATTTTCATCTCTTCCGCCAATTTTTTCACCATTCAAGCATAAGTAGTGGCAGATTGCTTCTCTTGCGAAGTCACAGAAGGAACTGTCTGTTTCTTGGTATATCTGCAGATTAAAAGCAATGTGTTTTAAACCTTTCCCTTTTAATGTATTTGTAAAAATCATCAAAATTTCTTTAAATGTATAGTATGAATTTTCAAAAAAACTTGATTTTCTAATTGAAACGATATATAAACAAGGTCAAATAAATCTCCAACATATCCATTTAAGTTCCTTTTACTTTTCGTATAATTCAATAAACGCCTATCGCAGCATTTTTGGCACTGTTTTATGTTTTCAATCAATCAATTTTGCAAGTTCAGTTGTTTCTAAAGTTTGATTTAAAAAACCTTTATTGAATAATCTAACTCTTATTCCATTATTTGATTTTATTAAATCATCTTGTACAATTCTCTTTTTTGAAGATTTTAGCATGCTTTGGAGAATTTTTAATTTTATTTAAAAAACCGAGAAAACTCGATTTTTACCAAATATTTTATGATATCTCAATACCTAAGTAATAAAAGAAAACTCATCTATGTTTGTTTTGTTTTTTTATATGAAACAGGTAGGGTTTTTGTAATTTTAAAGCATCAAAGATTTTTAAGCTCATCATTAATGCGTAGAGAAATTTCATGAGTCTCTGAAGTATTATTACCTACAATTATAGAAAAAAATACTTTTTTTTAATTAAAAATCATAATAAAGCCATCCAAAATATGATTGTTTTGTCTGAATGGTATATTAACTCTATTATATATTTTTTTATCACAAATGTGCTGTACAAACAATACTAGAAAACTTATTTGTGCTTCTCTTTTAATGAAAAATTGTATTGTAGGTTTTAAGCTCATTGAATGATATATTATTTTTAAATTACACAACCACTCTGTGCTTTCATCAAATTTATAAGCTAGATTTCTTTCTATCCAAAATCAAGGCTTTTTATACAACAAACGGCTACTTTTTCAACATTAATACTTCTTTTTTTTTGTAAAAATTAACAAATAACAGCTTATATAATGTTTTGTTTTATAAATAGGTTACATTTCTCTTGTTAATCAATTTGTTATATCTATTTCTTGGATCGACAATTAATCTAAAGTGATAAGTTTTTTATGTTAATTTGCAAGATTATGAGTTTTCTTGCTAAAAAAGACATTTTTAAATGCTCATTTTTAGCTCAATATTGTTTCATTATACTTATTTTTCATGTCTTATTATTATTATCTTGTGTATTACCGTAATTAACCAAAGCATTTATATAGTATAATAGAATTTTTTATCAGGATTAATAAAATTTTCTTTATTATATACTAATTTACTATCTTTTGAAAATTATTTATGTTATGCTTATCGTAAAAAATTGTACATCTTATAGTTTTAAATTTACCATAATAAACATACAACTATTGTAGATTTTTGTTTTTATGTTTGGGTGGATGCTGGTTATTCAGCATTTTAAATATTATTCGGCGTTTTTAAATATTTTTACATCCCCACCTTAGATGCCAAAAAAATCTGTGAAAGAAATTGAAAGTCGAGAGATAATATACACAAATCGAGAATTAAGGAGCTTTATCGTAAAAGAAGCATTTATTTTTCGAAAACTTTTAAGTACATTTGAATCCAATATTTTTTGGCTCGTTCGGTTATCATTGCAAACACAATGTTGTGTCAAAAGTGTAAAGATACCCTAATGACCTATACAAAGTAAAAATTGGCAACTGACGGTTTTTTATGGATGTGTAAAATATTTGTAGGATATTGTGTAGCATTTGAAAAATAGCTTTTTTGAAGGTAACAAACTTCCAATGAAGACCATTTTTTTATTATTTATAAATACATTAAAAGATCTTCTTTTCAAGATATAGATCAGGAACTTGAGGTGTACAGAAACACATTTTCAAATTATGTGGAACTTGTTAAGGATTTTTTTGAAATTTCATAATAACAACAATGAATAAACTTAAGGGGTTAATTCTGATGGCGCAAGTAAATTGATAGAAATAGATTATAGCCTATTTTTCAGTCAAAAATATAACCGTGGTCTCTAAACTAACGGACAATGGTAAGTCGGGGAATAGAAAGAGGCTAAAAAAAGCGTTCGTTGTTCCAGTACCGAAGAGTAATGCAGAAACTATTAGGACGATTATACACAATTATCTGCTTTCATGTTCAATCATCATAACAGATCGATGGAAAGCTTACTCTTTGGCACTAAGAGATGACCCAGATTTTAACACCACAGTGTTAATTATTCTCTTAATTTTATCGATGCAGAAGATCCTAGTATTCATCCTCAATCAATTAAAGGTCCGTAGGGATAATTGAAAAGGTTCTTACAAAAAAGGAGTGGACTATCTAAAATACAGTATTCCGAATATTTGATTCAGTTTCTCTGGGAGTACAAAACTCAAATAAATTATCGTTTTAACCTTTCACTTAGCATTTTTTCAAAATTATGTTTTTTCTCAATTTTTACCCTTTTTTTTGTTGAAATATTGCCGAATAACCAGCATGCACCAATTTTCTTTATTATATACTTATTTGCTATCTTTTGTAAAATATTAATATTATCCTTATCGTAAAAAACTCTACGTCTTATAGTTTCAAACTTACCATAATAAACATTCAACTATTGTAAATTTTAAGGTAGTGGTGTTGTTTTGGGTGGGCAGAAAAAATTAAAAAAAAATTAAAAAAAGTTTAAAAAAAAATTAAGATTAAATGCAAAATAAATAAATTTATAAAAAAAAATTAGAAATATTTAATCACGTGCTTCTGCATGCAGACAAAAAAAGAGAGAATTTTTGGCGGGCATGAATTATTACTAATTCGTATTCTAGTTAAAACAATGCGATAGAATTTTTTAATTTGTCTTCTGAATTAGGGTTAGGTTTAGATTCTTTTAAGGATCACCATAGTCTTTCGATATTCTAGGTATTTAGTTCAGGATCAGTTAGGTCAAAAAAATTCAATTTATGATTTATTCGAGCACGCTCAAACCATATTGCTCGATCCCAAGATAGCCTCTCCAATAGTCAGTTATTATTCTAGTTCCTTGCACAATGTTTGTTGTAATAAAATTGTGTAGAACATATTTTTTTCTTCTTTTAGTTACAAATAGCCGTATTTCTTTTGTTTTTCTGCAAATAGCTCCCACGACTTAAAACTTCTCACCTGCAAAAAACCAGTATAATTTTTTCTTGAATATATATGGGTTTCGTCGATTTCGACTCTAACCCTAGGTCTTCCCAGTTTTTCAATTGTTTTGAAGAAAAAAGCAATTTTGATTTCCACTTATTAATTTTTCGAACAACATCTGCGTGGTAAATTTCTAATTCTTCTCATATTTCTCTTACACTAATGTTAAGCCATGCAAATACACGATATTTAAAATTTTGGAACATAGGATGTGCGCTCCTGCAAAGATGGACCCTGTATACATACCCTCTTTCTTTCTGCAGTATCTAGCTGGACATCTGAACCTACCATTAATACCATAGCGTATTTTTCCATGTTTCAAGTTTATTCTCCTATTGCAGTCAGGACAATAAACATCATTTTTCACTAGATTATTATCAAGACAAAACTGATAGGTAGATTCTTCAGTTGTTGTGGAAGCGATCAAAGCTACAAATTTAGTCATGTTTTGGAGAATTTTTTTATCTTTTTTAAATTATATTTTAATTTTTTTTTATTTATTTTGTACTCAATTAAAAAAAATTTATTTTGTTAATATTTTTTTTGTGTACCCAAAACAACACCATTACCAATTTTTATTTTTATTTCTATCTTTATTTTTTCAACATTTTTTCTGTTAAAATTATATCCAAGATTTTTTAGATCCGATTTTTGCATCTTTGATGCTTTTTAGAAAATATAATAAGTTTTATAGTTCAATATCACGTTTAAGAGTCTATAATTATTGTTCCTAATTGAAAAATTTTTCAAATCTTAAGAAACTAAAATTTAAACAAAAAAGGTAAATTTTTATCAAACCACAAAGCAAGTATACTTTTGGGAAGAATGTAAATATTTTCGGCTAAAGTACAAAAAAAGAGCCCCCAATTGGGAATTTTTGGTAAATTTATAATGGCGGGTATTGATTATAACATTGATAATATTGATACATTAAAATATTGAAGAAAAAAATTTATTGCTTAAACTAATTTACCCCTCTAACGCGATTGCTAATAATGTAAATATGTAGCATTAATTGTCTTGATTATTTCAGACAATCTTTCGTTATTATTGAACTTTCTTTCAAAATATATTTGGCAATGTACGAATACATTAGTTCTGGACTTTTGTTCGTTATATACCTATATTTCCTTTTGACTGCCCCCCAGATAGCTTCAATCTTATTTGTTTGTACGCCATCCTCAGAAACAAAATTTCTTGAATGATTTACTGTTTCATGGTACTATCTGAGATCAGCAAGATCATTA
>CAKKLC010002398.1:46048-57760 GCA_918559645.1 Ceratonova shasta | reverse complement strand
AGAAAAACTGTCCGAAAAATTATTCAAAAGCACGAGAAAGGGATCGTGTTCGTTTCGGACGGCGACAAAAGAACTCATACATGCAACAGAAAAAATGCTGTATTTACGGAAACGGACCAGGCTATTTTCAATAACATAAGTTACAACAACTCACTTATACAGAAAGAGGTTGCTTCAATGTTGGCAGAAAACAACAACACCACAATTTCAACCTCAACAATATGCCAAAAATTAAAAAAAATGGACATTACACGAAAGAGATTAACTTTAGTGCCTAACGAATGCAACAGTGCTGATAAGGTTGAAGCGCGGGCTATCTACGCCGCTGAAATAACAAGAATTACAAATGAAAATTTGATTTTTCTTGACGAAACCGGATTTAACGAGCACACCCGCAGAAACTATGGGTATTCCATTAAAAAAACAAAGGTCTATATAACAGTCACCGCCAACAGGAATATAAACAAAAGTTTAATTTGAGCAATAGGTGTCAATGGAATCATCGCCTACAAACACAAAACCGGGTCATTTAATTCTAATGCATTTATTGAGTTTATAAATGAAACTTTAGGGCCATATTTTGCGGAAAACAAGAATAAAATTCTGATTATGGATAATGCGAGATTCCGTAAATCAAACGTTGAGCTCTGATGCTTAAGGGAAAACAATATTGTTTTCAAATTTTTAATCCCATATTCTCCAGAATTGAATCTCATTGAAGAATTTTTCTCAATGATCAAATCCAGATTTCATGCGTCGAGGGTGAAAGATAAGAGTTTGTCGATTTTTGGTTATTTGGATGTTATTCTGAGATCTGAAAACGACTATTCGAGTCAATGCACGGGCTTTTATGAAAATATGAGAAATTGGGTGAAAAAGGCGAAAAGAAGGGAACCATTTATTTAATAAAAATCGATTTTTCGTGTTTTTTTGTCTAATATGTACTCTTATACAAAATTGCAATGATGGGTATATAAAATTGCAATAACGGGTATATAAAATTGCAATGATGGGTATATAAAATTGCAATGATGGGTATATAAAATTGCAATGACGGGTATATTAAATTGCAACGACGGGTATATAAAATTGCAATTACGGGTATATAAAATTGCAATGACGGGTATATAAAATTGCAATACCCTGTAATTTAAATTGGCTTATTTGTATCATTAAAAAAGTATTCATAACACAATAAGGTATCAATAACACATATCGCGTCTTTCAATAACATTTTTTTAAGACGAACTATTTTCTCTTTCTAATTTACCATTCAACTTTTTCAGCATATTTAATTTCAACGATATTTATAATTTAACCATTTCTATTACAGTTCAATTTCAAATTGCAATTTAGATCTCGACAAATCGGCATTTACTTTTTATTTTTACAATACTCAGCTGAAATAAAAGAATGGTTTAAAACTGTAGTTAAAATAATATTATCAAAAAATTCCAGCTAGATCATATAAACTCAATAGATTCTTACATATTTTTGGACCAACTAATTTCCTATAGTTTTAAAAGTTATTTTGGATCGTTTTTTTTGACACTTAAAAAAATCATTAAAATCCAATGTTTAATTAATAAAATAACTTTTTCAAAATTATTTGTCATCGTGTTTTTTTTGACACTTAAAAAGAATAAATCATAAAAATCCAACAATGTTTAATTAATTAAATAACTTTTTAAAAGTTATTTTGGATCGTTTTTTTTTGACACTTAAAAAAAATAAATCATAAAAATCCATTAATGTTTAATTAATAAAATAACTTTTTCAAAATTAGTTGTCATCATATTTTTTTTGACACTTAAAAAAAATAAATCATAAAAATCCAACAATGTTTAATTAATTAAATAACTTTTTCAAAATTATTTTTCATCATGTTTTTTTTGGATTACGTATATTTATAAATGATTTGAGAAGTTTATAAATATTATTACCTACATAGGTATAAATACGAACTTTTTTTTAAGGTAGATTTTAAATTATAATATTTACATGTAATAGGATGCATTATCAATAAACAAAAGGACCTTTATATTATTTTTTTTTCATTTTTTTTTGTTTGAGGTGTGTAATAAGTGGTTTTCCACTTTAAATCTTGACATATCTTGGTTTAATTGATACAGCAATTCTAAAAAGATTTTAGTTTTATCAATCTATCATAATTAGAAGATGAAGTAATCTTAATTCGCTATAGAACCAAATTTTTAAATCAAACATATTTCTTCAATATTTTAAATAAATTACTTTCATAATTGCTTGTATTTTCTCAAAATTCTTTCCACTGCTGAGTGATTGTTTGCGCTACAAGCAAAATCGACTTAATGTTTTTTAATAAACTTTAAATATTTCAGCCAACAGAATTAAAATTCAAAATTAATAGTATACAATTGCTAGGCAAATTGTTTTATTTTTAAAAAATCTTTTCAGTAAAAGTCAAGTAATATATTTATTTTAAAAACTTTTTTAAATAGGACCTATCAAGTTTCAGATATTTACTATGATGTGGACGTTATTCATTAATTAACTTTCTAACAAATGAATAAAACTTTTTTTAATATCATAGTAGATTTTCTAGTATCAAACCTCTTTAGTTTATAATATACTTTTCCATATTGTTCAAAGTCAGAAAGTCACTTTCGTATTTTAGTATCTTAATGAAACTAATTTTTATCTTTTTTTTTTCATTTTTTCCTTTCTGTATGTAAAATTTCGTCAATTTTTTTTAATACAAATTGCAGTAGAAAATTATATGTAACAATTGAAATTAAAATTTTGCAAGTTTTGCTACATTAATTATATTTTAGTGCTTAAACATGTGGTTTTATTTATTAAAAACTTGCAGATTTCATCTTAAAATTAACTCAAAATTATTATCATTTAAAAAATAATTTAATTAAAAAATTTGAAAATTTTAGTTTGCTTCTCTAGTACCTTTAATAATTAAATTAAAAATTGTTATTTTTAACTGATTATTAAATAACATAGACGCTTTTTTACAGAATTAGAGTTACCTGGAAGATAGATAATATAAATACTATTTTCTCCATGTATTTATAAAATGTTTAAATCATCAAAAATTACGTAACATTTTACTAAAATAATTTTTCCACAAAATTAAATTTTTTTTTTATTTTAGAAGAAATGTTTTCGATTTTAATAATTAAAAGTTAATTTTTGTGCAAATCACTCAGAAATAGTTATTAACAAGTTAAAAAGAATCAACTGGAATTTTTCCCCAAATGTTTGATCAAATATATTTTTTCCACAATTTGGGTAATAAATATAGTTAAAAATAAAAATTATTTTTCAGAAAATAAATTAATAAAAACTATTCATTTTTAAACATAACTAGTGTCCAAGTCTTTTTGAATCTTTCTTAAATATTGTTATTATTAAATTTCCAAATGTATTCTTCTAAAGATTCGCATGAACTACAAGTCATTCCATATGCTAGAAGATTGTGCTTTCTTAAAAAAGAAATAAGAGATTCGTCGTTAAATTCTGATTTGTTTATTTTCAAACTCGTCAAAATTCATCATAGTTTTTTTATAATTTTTTTTAAGTTTTTGGCGGAAAATATATAAAAAGCATTTTTTCAAATATTTGATCAACTGGATTTTGTTGCCAACTTTTGGAAAAATTTAGTTGATGCGGTAAAACGAATCTAATTTCAGATATTTTTTAACAACATTTTATGTATAAAAACTAGTTCTAAACTGAAAAATATCAGTTTATTATTTAATTAACTGTTTTGAATAAAAAAACCAAAATATTTAAACTAGATTTGAATTTTCTTTTTAACATTTAGCATGTAAATATAAAATTATTAGTTTTGATCTAATGATGTACTTGAAATAATTTTACTAAGTTTATTTTTAATACTATATGTAAAAATTAAATGAATTCTTTTGACCTTATACTATTATGAAAAATAGTCTAGATTTATAAAAGATGTAAACTTTCTTTTATTTAAAGTATTTTTCTGAGTTGGAAGAAAAAAATGTGCATTATCTTATTTAGCTTCTATTATTAAAATATTCAATATTTGTTTTTCAAACATCATTTGTGATCTTGCATCTACTAAAAAAAAATGTTTGATTTTTTATTTAAAAAAATTTAATGATTAATATTTCTTCGTAGTATATAACATTTTGAGGAAATATTTATGTTTTTATCTTATAAGATTAGGATTTTAAATTTAATTCAAACAATAATGAAGTGAAATTTCAATATGAAATATTTTAGCGTTTGTGGGCAAATGGAAATAAAAATAAAAATAATGATTCAATTATTCCTTGATACTCTAATTTAATTTTTTTTCTTATTTGGAAATATTAACTATATTAAAACAAAAAATTAAATTATAATTTTCTAAATGAAACGTAAGGCAGTATTCTGCTACAAAATTAGATTGTATAATATAAATTAAGGTAAAGACACCTTACCGGGGAAGGCGGGGCAAAAAAAATTAAATAAATTTAATATTAAAATTTGTAAAAAGATTAAAAAACGAAGTAAAAAATTTTATAATTTATTAAGATCTAAATAAAAATTGAATTTGTAACTTATATTTGAAAGTTTTCATTATACTCAAAAACCAACCGATTTAAATGTTTTTTCAACAAATCAAAACTGTTAAATAGCCGTAATTTCTCCTTTAAAGAGCTCTAAAACCTGTCAATATTATGAGTGTTACACTTCCTATTCTCACTATCAAGAAACTCAATTAAATGATTCCCGAGAAGTTTCGATAGCCCACAAGATTAATATTTCTATAGGCTCTCTATAAATCACTCATTATCGTTGTCCGCACATTTATGATTTTAGAAATAAATGATTCACAATCTAGTCTACTTTTGGTTGGGTTAAAAATACAACATACTCTTTTTGTTTTCTAATTATTAGACTAGCACCCAACATCTTTCTCCTCTGAGAATTCTGCACTTTCATCTCTTCTAGTGACCAAAACTTTCAGTTGCTTCCAAATAATGAATAACTTATAAGGCTTTATTAATGAAGGTGCGTTTGTGATCCTACTTATATTAATTCAAAGGCTATTTTGTGCATTGGAATATCCAATGTTTTTAATAAAAGCATATACAAGCAGTCATTGATGGATATTTTTGTGTTCTCAAAAATGCTTCCGCTAAAAGGACTTGTGGTTTTTCTACATGTCCTTGTGGAACACCATCATCTTTTATCAAAGCCATGCCGTTTATTTCCGTTTTCTAGATGTATTTGGCGTTAGCAACTTTAGTAAATGTAATCGTATCAAATCAGATCAAACCTAAGACAAAACGCTAATGTAGCTGTAATATGAATAAGCTGCATTAAATTCATTGGCGTGTTTTATTTTAAACTTTTTAAGTAGGATTGTAATTAATGGTAATTTAATTTAATGTAATTTGATTTTAATTTTATATATTATATTATACTTTTATTTTTTTATATTTTTTTGTTGTTTTTAATTTCAAATTTTAGTAAATTTTGTTTGCATGCTATTAAGGGGGCATTACCAAATTAATTTTATATAACATATTGAAAAGATTGCGTAATTATGACTCATGTTTGTATATAAATATAGTTATTAAAAATATGCAAGTATAAAAATTCTGAATTTAAATGTCTAATTGCTAATGATGATTTATAGAACAAAAAAAAATATTATAAATTGAAAAAATGTACAAAGATTTCAAGAAATAAAAAACATCTATATTTGAGATAAGAGTTGATAGTGTTACAAACCTAATAGTATAGATGTTTTTTTTAACAAAACCAGAAAAATACCTAAAATTTTTTTAAAATACTTACCATTATGTTGCAGAAAATTATACCATTTTATTAAAGTATACATTTAAAAGATTTCTTTATTAAATATTTTCATTGTTAAAAAAGTAGTAATGAATATGTGAATATTTCCTTGAATAAAAAGTAATTAAAGATAAATATGTTGTTAATATTGGAAAAAATATCATTAAAATATATTTTATAAAATGGAAAATATTTTAGTATGAAAACTGGTGTTTCAAAATGTAGAATTTATGTTATAATTCAGTCTTTTTAACGTTTTTGAATAAAAAAACTATATTTATTATAATGAAACTGTAAGAATGCATTTAAAATTTTTAAAAATTATATAATCTTAGGTATATTTAGAAAATTGAAACTAATTATATATCTGTGAATATATTTTCATAAAAATATAGATATATTGAATAAAGACGTAGAATTTTTATTCTGTTTGTCAGAATATATTTATGATTTAAATTTCAAGAATAAATAATATGGCTAATAAATAATTAATTTTTATTGTCATTATTGCTGCTTCCAAGATATTTTGGAATAATTTTTCTTAAAACTCCAAACAAGTTTTAAAAATTTATTAAGTATTTGGATTTTTAAAGGAAATAAAAATTAATTTTTAAACATTTTAATAAAATATAGATAAAATAATAAATTTTCATTTAATTTTGTTCTATTTATTTGTCTATAAATATTAAATATAGTATTTTTTGTTTTACTTGACATGATTGCAATCACATGGCTAATATTTTTTTTAAACTTATTTTAAATAAACAAATTAAAATAGAAAATCCTAAATATTCTTATATAAACAATAATAAAGAAAACAGATTTTATTACAAACCTGGGGAAATTATAGAGTTTAATTCTGAGAGGCAATTCTAAAATATAAATTTATTATATTTTGTTACTAGAAAGGAGATAATACTCAAATGTACTTTTTTAAGTTTTATTTGTCTTATGTTCTAATCAACTGTAATAAAAAACAGGAATTTTCTTTAAATAACAACCTAATTACATGAACATTTTATTTCATTAGATAAGAATGAAATATTTGATTCACTAACTTTTTAAAGTAGAAATTTTTCTACTAAACAGTGTATGATATCATAAAAAGATAATAATAGGATATTTTGATCTAAACTATTTAGGCTAGAAAAATATACCATCATTTATTATGTTTATGAAGACTGCAACAAAAACTTTGTTATATTTTAATATTGAATTTAATTGAGTTGTATCTTCATGAGTTACTTTTGACCATCAATAGCTCCTTGTTTAGTTTTTACTATACTGACAATAGGGTTCGTAGTATCTAAAAATCCTAACTAGAAATCTACATGAGAAAACAAATTAAAATATGATTCTTGATTTTTAAACAATTAGTAACTACTATTTAGTCTCATGGCTTTATAATTATTAGTAAAATTTGTTTTTTAATCAATTTATTTGCCTAAAAGAAAAATAAAATTCATGTACCCCTATAATTGTTTTCGTATGAAATAAAAGGATGAGAAACATTTTTGTAACATTATTGACACATAAAAATATGTCATTTCAAAATAAACATGAAATAGTTGATGATACAATTAATTTTAATTGAAGTTATTTAATGTAGAAAATGGCGTTAAAAATACTATTATCATCCTCTATAATACAAGAGTTTATACATTTTACAGAATAGTTTTGTGTCATCTCCTATTTATACTAATTTTCTTAATGTAGAAGAAAAGCTTCTTTTTTGAGAGTTTTATCTATTTAAAAGAATTAAAATGTATAAATGAGAATCAAATGTATACATTAATTGATACATTTTTTTAAATAATAAAACCTAATGACTTTAGAGTTAATTTGGTTATTTTGAGATTTATTTATTATGATATTGTATGATGAGGTTGATTATCTTTAATTATATATAATTTATTGTAAGTAGTTGAATTATAAAATATTGGCAAAAATTATTTGCAAAAATACTGAAATGGAAAAATAATTTTACGCTAACCAATATAATTATTCAAGATTGAATAATTTTTGATTAATTATTAATAAATAAAATAGAAAAATGTCTAAATATATAATATTAAAGAGTTTGATATGTTGAAGCTTATCAAACAAGAATATTTATATTCTAAATTGATTTAATAAAATAAAAATAAAAGTTTTATAGTAAATATAATTATGAGTTTTATTTTATAATAAAAAAGTTAAAGATAGTATTTTAGTAATATAGAATATAATATTTTAATTAAATTTATTAACAATAAACCAATAGCCTAAAATTTATATGATTAATAATAACTCATATGGAGAAATATAGGAATTAGAAATTAAATATTTTTATCATAGAATACGTTTATTTTAATTAGTGAATTTAAATTTGAAAAACGTTAGATAATACAGATTCTAATATAAAATTATATGAAAATGCAATAATTAATTATTTAAACAAAAAATAAAATCATTACATAACCAGCGAATAGAGTTAAAATTATTACAGGGTTATTTCATAGTTTTAAAATTTATTAGATACCATTTTAATAATAAAAATATAAAATTAAATGAATACTTAAAGTATATCATTAGTTTTAGTTTACAATCCAATAGTGGTTGTATTATTAATTGGTTTAACAATTATTTCTGAACTGGTTAGTTTTTGAATGTTTTTCTGCTATTAGTTAGTTTCTCAGTATTTGTAATCAAAAAGGTTTTTAGAGTTGTTGTAATTGTTGTGAACTTTTTGAGTAGTCTTTGGTTTCTGAGTTAATATAGTAGTTGTAGCTGTGGGTTTCTTCGTAGTAATTTTAGCTATTCGTTTCTTATTAGTTATGTAAATAGTAGGTATCGTAAAAGTTGTTTTAGATGTGAGTTTCTTATATATAGTATTAATGGTTGAGCTTTCAGTTGTATTTAATCGATTCTTAACCATTGGTGTCTTTATAGTTTTTCTAGATGTATATTTAGCAGTAAATTTTTTATTTTTTGTAAACTAGTTAGATATATTTGTAGTTAAGCAGTTTATTGTCTTTTGTTAGTTATTTGTGATTCTTTTAATGCTATAGTAATAAAATTATTATTTGTAGTAATTAGTTTTATAATGTTAATGCTAATAGTTGGTATCTCTTTATTAGTGATAGTTAATATTTTAGATCATGCAGTTTTTCTCCCCAGGGGAAAGAGCAGCATTATCAAAATAAATAAATATAGAATTTCAAACCCATACAGAGCACATCCTTTCAAACATATATTCTCCCATTCATGTTTGCAACACCAAACGATCAAATTAAATTTTTTAGGGAAATTTAAATTCTGAAGTTAGTTCATAGTTGTTCCGTGTGTAACAATTTTTAACAACAGCTGAGTTATTCTCAAAATTGCGGTAAGTAACATGGCGGTGTTTGGAAAAAACTTGTAGCAGTTACAAAAAATATAAAAGTTGCGAGTTGGCTTGTTTCTTTATGACTTGAAAATTAATTTAAGAATTTTTTTATTATTATTCTTTCGAAATGTATGTGTTATTGTATTTAATAGGAAAGGCTTCAAGAAATACCTGTATCTAGAGATTTAATTAAAAAGATGTTTGCAAAGTTAAAAGAAATTTTTAATAGGTATTTTCAAAGACATCCGACTAGTCTTTAAGGAAACGGTATTCAGTGCCAAATTGATGAAATTCTATTTGTTCACAAACAGAAGTACCATCGAGCAAGAGCGCCTTTATCGGATAAATCTGTTTTCGGTATAGCTGACTTTAGCTATAAACCTTCCCCAGGATTTTTAAACTTGGTTTGTAATAGAAGTGCAGCAACATTTCTACTTACCATAGAAATTGTTTGCATACCGAGAAGTGTAATTTTAAGCGATCAGTGAAGGGTCTATACAAATTTGTCATTTAATGGTTTTAAACATTTTAAGGTCAACCATAGTATTAGTTTTGTCAATCTCGTAACACTAGTCCACACACAAAATATTTAAAGTTATTGGGCCAAAGCTAATTTACGATGCAAAAAAATTGAAGGGTCTTTTTGGTGGACTTTGACGAGCTACTTGAATGAGTGGATGTTTAAAGATATCGAGATTAGAGAGGATTTTCAAAAGGTAATAGATCTGATTAATTTTTATAATTAAAAATAAAATTTTACCTTATTTCAAAAGCTTTATTCTGTCACTTTTTTTCGGGGAAAAAACTACATGATGCGATATTCTTTTTATAAATTTAGCATATTTTTAACAGTTTATAGTACTTTTAATTTTAAGTATATTATATCTATTAGTGGTCTTTCTGTAGTAGTTGTAATTAAAATTATTGTAGTAGTTACTAGTGCGTAACCGACTTTTGATCCGGAAATCGGATTTCACGAAATAGTATAAAGTTTCGATTAATCGAAGTCGGAGAAGGTCGGATTTACTGATTCAGATAAAAATAGAGTGCACAAATTAATAAAATATATAATATAAATTATTCGGTTGTAAATTTAGTGACTAACCTCGTGTAAACAACAACGTCCTTGTTTAATTTATTGAAGTCTCGTTTTTTTTCTAATCTCGTCCAATTAGATAAAGCGTGTTTTTTTTTCTATGCTCTAGGCTCACAGGTTGCAGCTGTAAGGCACTTGTTAATTTCAAATTGTGATCCGTAATCTCTAGTGAATACTCAGCATACCAGATGACTTGTCAGAACCAATTCACTTGCATGGTTTAAGGTTAAACGTTGGATATTAGACGGAGGTACAGATTACAATTATATGGGGTGTGCGTATTCTGAATGGATGCATTATGCAAGAGCGCGCTGCGGTTGCAAACCTTAATTTTTATAATGGGGTCATGTCCAGCTGTCCCGTAAAAATTAGGATATATTGCTAAATATACAGCTAAAAACTAAGTGGTAGTTGTATTGTATAAACTACTTTAGTGAATTCACACTGCATGATAATTTACAATTAACATAAAGTGTGAAGAAAGGATGCTGGACTACTGAGATTCTGTAGCTGCATCAATGTTCAATGATATGTAGACTGTGTTGATAATCTTAATAACACTTAAAATAAAGACTGTTACAACTGGTTTACTCCTATCAGTTACTAGACGCGCATCCTTCAGTGGAATACTATAGCTACATAATTTTTTATTTTTTTCTTGCCGCTAAATAGCACAAATCTTTCTTCGCCTTTAAATACAGGTCAAAATTATTAAAATTTAATCAAAGTAATAATATTAATTTTAATCAGTTTAATAAAAATGATGCAAACACTAAGAAGCAAAATATGGGATTCTTTTGAGTCAAATGCTGCAGATGAGTCAATACCAGACTATTTTATTACACATTACAAGGCCAAATTAAAAAGAGGAGGTAATGATCCACGTTCGTATGGAACCAGTGGACTTATTAATCATCTGCGATCAAAACATCCTGGTGAATATAAAAAGTATACCGGAAGCTGTGACGTCAATAAGAAACAAAACTCCGTAAAAGAAATGCTGTCTGAAAAAAAACTCAGAGTCCAAACGACAAAGCTCCTGCCAGAAAAGAAAAAACTATTTGAGGCTAACAAACCGCGCCATTTAATCAAAACTAAAAGGATTTCAAAAATGATTGCATCTGATGTCATGCCTTTCAGCACGGTTAACCATGTAGGCTTTACTAGCTTTCTGAATGAACTTGAACCTCGTTACGTTATTCCATTTAAAGTCCATTTTCCAAGCAAGCTTATTTCGGACTTATATTATGCTTTGAAGAGGAAAATTGGTATTTTATTAGACGAGGCAGCTTACATAAGCTTCACCAGTAATCTGTAGACAAGAACACATAATTTGAATGCTTTCATTTTGCTTACCGCTCATTGGATTGACATAAAGAGGAATAGGATGTTCATTTTTCTGTCACTACGAAATCTGAAAGACCGACAC
>CAKKLC010002398.1:32597-45176 GCA_918559645.1 Ceratonova shasta | reverse complement strand
TTCAACTGGCCTAGATTCCTACTACCAGGAGTTATTTTTTTCTGTCATATCCTTTTTAATTCCGGCTTAGGACCCCCTGTAACATGAAGTCGCGTGCCAGCATTAACTCGAGTTGTATCCAGCTTAAAAAAATCAGCCGTTGACTTCACCACTTACGGATCCAGTTACATACTGTAAATCTCGGAAAAAAACGTTCTCGCTTCTGACCGCTGTCGCTAAACGTTTTCGTTCGATAAAACTTTCTAGCGTGGATAGCGAAAAAAGTTTCAGCACTGCAGTTGCGATTTGCAGCGAAAAACGATCTAGCATGTCTGCTACAAAAACTGAGATTCTTCTATTCCTAGCCAAAAACATGGAAGTTATTATTTTCGATTATAAAGTTCTTTTATTAAACTTTTGAACTTCGTCGTTTTTAGTTAGAGGAAACACGTCAGATACAAACTGCTTTAACTTTATTATACGCAACATAAATTTTTAAATAAACTTTACTCGGCGCTCGCATCTTTGGATGTATTATTATTAGATCGTTAAACAAGAACAATATGACGGGAAAAAATAAAGTGAATTGGTAAAGAGCAATTGCACTCAAAACAAACAGAGCCTATAAAGAATCAATTAAGGATGTGGTTAAAGGCTTACGATTATGATTATTGTTTAGAAATAGAAATAGGGTTTAAGTTAAGATTATTTTTATGGTCAGGGTTATTTTTAGGGTTATTTTCTAGGGATTTATATAATTAATCTACGACTCTGTTCATAATGTGTGCAGAGCAGCTTTGCACCCAGTCACAACCGGAAAGATACTGATCGAGCGATAAAACGTGGATTTAAGTTTGTCAGTTTGATTCATAAAAGGTTGTTAGTTTTATAACTAATATTTTGCATAACACTGTGACCGTAGAAGACACGTAAACTTATGTTGCTTTTTTATATACAAATAAATTTAATTGATTCTTTATGTGGTGGAACTTCGTTGTATTTTGTTAAGTCCAGCAGTGTAATTGTCCTTCCTCTTGTGAAGTCGGTGTGATCGGCAAAACAGTGTATAATATAATTGGAATAGTTTAAAAAGTTCATTTGAAAAATTCCATACCCAAAATCTGTAATTGGAAATAGGTAGAAAATTGCTATTTGGTTATGGCTTAGTAGTTACTCCTTATAATTTTGTAGCTGTTATAGACAATAATTAGTAGTTTAAGATATTGGAGTTTTAGTTTTTGAAATAGTATTACTTCAGTAGTTGTGGTAATAGTAGTAGCTTTAGTTATTGTGTAAATAGTTGGTTCTTTAGTTGTTGTGGTGGTAGTAGGTGCATCAATAGAAATTGGGTAGTAGTAAATCTTATGGTAGTAGGTTTGTTAATAATAGGAACTTTGGTTATTATGATAGTAGTAGGTGCTTCCAAAGTAGTTTTTATAGTTTTCTTCCAGTGGATGTAGTAATAGTAGAAAGTTCAGTTGTAGTAGTCGTTGGTGCTACAGTATAAGTAGGGATTGTTATTCTTTCTGTAATTTTAGTAAGAATAGGAGCTTTAAATGTTGAAGTAGTAGTGCTTTTTTTAAGTAGTTGTAGTAGTAAGTGCTTAAGACGTGGTTGTAATGGAAGGAATTTCAGTTACTTTAGTAGTTGTTGGTCTTTCTGGAAATGTTGTAGGAACCTTAATAGTTATGTAAGTAGTTTGTGTTCAGTAGTAGTTGTGGGTTTTTTCGTAGTTTTATAATAGTAGAAACTTCATCAGTTGTTAATTTTGGTGTCTTTTTTGTAGTAGTTAGTGCTTCATTTGCTGTGGTATTACTAAGTGATTCAGTAGCAGTTTTTGTTGGTCTTAAGGAGTTTCAGTAGTTGTGGTATATGTTGATTTTCCTGTTGTTGTAGTAGTTTCTGCTTTAGTTGTACTAGTAGTATTGGTATTTCAGTAGTAGTTGTAATAGTAGTGCTTTAATTTTTTTAGTAGTATATGCTTTATTTTTTTTAATAGTAATTGACCATTAAGTAGTAGCGGTGGTTGTTGGTTTTTTATGGAGTTATAATAGTAGAAACTTCAGTTGTTATAGTAGTTTTTTGTTATTCTGTAGTTGTTTCTATAGTAAAAGATCAGTTGTTGTGGTATTAATAGGTGTTTCACTTGTTGTTATAGTAGGAATTTTAATTTTTGTAGTAGTAGAAGCTTCACTTGTAATGATACTAGATGGTATTGAGTTGTGGTGTTAGTGTTTACTGCTTCAGTTTTAGTAGTGGTGGTTGGGGTTTAAGTATTTGTTATAATATTTGAAAATTTAGTAGTTGTAGAAGTTGTTTTTGTTTCTGTGGTTGTTGTTATATGACGTACTTTCGTTATTGTGTTAGTCGTAGGAGCTTTGTTTATTGTTGTAATAGTAGAAACTTTAGTTGTTGTTTTTAAAGTAGTTGTTAATCTTTCTATATTTGTTGTAGTAGTAGGAACTTCAGTTTTGTCGATAATGGTAGGTGCTGTAGTAATTGTTTTGGTTGTTTGATTTTATGTTGTTCTTATAATTGTACAAGCTATAGTTATTGTATTAGATCCTTCTGTTCTAGTATTAGTAGTTTGTGCTTCAATGGTATTTTTAGTAGTAGAATTTAAAGTATTTATGGCCAGCAGATCCTTCTGTAATAGTTGTAGGTTTCGGATTTTTTTTAGTTGTTATATTTGGGTTTTTTGTAATGGTTATATTGGTTATTATATTTTTACACTTTTTATGGTTTTTTTTAATAATTTAATAAAAATATATAGGATCTAATAAATCGATCACTTTTATGTTATGATCATTTAATTTTTTTATTTATAAATTTTAGCATTTTTTTATGGTTGTCTAATTTTGTATTTTCTTATATATTAGTTTGTTAAATTACCTCTTTTGATATATTGTTTTTGATCTATGCATAATTATGATTATTTCTCACTACCTCTTTCTGGTTGCTTTTCTGTATTTTTATTTTTGTCATTATTTAAAAAAAAATCATTTACAAAAATGGGTTCTTTTATTTTTCCTTGTAATTCTTTTAAAATTATACTCTATAATATTTTCATTAATAAATTTATTTTTAATTCAATCAGTTTTTATATTTTGAAAACAAAATTATTAACAATAAAAATGTTTCAATATTATAAATTTAATAATCATAATCTATTTGTATCTTTAAAAAATAATTTTAAGTTCTCATTAGATTTATAATCTTATTCTTGTATTACTTAAAATTTTTAATATTTTTCTCAAACATTTTAATTTATTAAATTCATATATATAAATATTTTCATTAACTTATTAGTATATTTATATTATGATTTGTTTTTATTCAATATATTGTTAGCCAAACAAATACTTATAATTAATTTTGTTAATATAATTTAATTTACGATTTTATATTAAAGATCTAATTATTATCATCTTAATACATATATAAAATTACAAATATCCTCAAGTTCTTATTATACTTACATTTAATACTGTTCTAAATGTTGTTTAACTATGAAACATACTAAAAGATAACTCCAAGTTATATAAATAATTATATTATTAATTTGGAAGTTTTATTATTTGGTTACTAGTACTAAATCTTAAAATATGAAAAATATTACTGCTGAATTTTTTTATAAAATATGGGGTTTTAATCATTCAAAAAAAATTATATTCTTGAAATCTTCATTTTAACCATTTTTCTTGTTGTTAAAACTTTAGTTATTTAATATTAAAAAAATCCTACTTTTTTAATATTTTTATTATTTCTTACAAAACATCATTTATCTTGTATTTTTGAAATCTATTATTACAGACACCTCAATAATGTTGCACTGAAAATTCAACTTGTAGTAAAATTCTATTACCAATATAAAAAATTATATGAATTTCAAAAACATTTGAAAATAGAGTAAATGAACAAATTTAAGTGGTTTTAAAAATTGTAAAAAATATAAGATTATAGCTTTTCCTGAAATTCACTTATCACGTTTCAACATAACTAATAGAACATTGATCCTTTTATGCATTTATATTGAATATTCTGATTTAAATTGAATTAAATAATCATTTTTATTTTCTCTTGAAATTCCAAGCTTTTTAGGCATAAAATATTTGTATCTTGACCAAAGACCTTCGATATTTTGTGTGTGTATTTCACTGTTGTTAGCATTTACAAAATTAATTAAGTAATTAATTTTTAGATTGTTAATTTTCATAAAGATTCCTTACGGCTGCTTAATAGGTCCTCCATTCATCGGTAACTACTGTAGTTCCAGGCAAAATATACTTTTGAAGAATTGATATTACAGTTTCGGTATTTTTATTTTTTACTGGGACTATGAATACATTTCGTTAATTTCTCTCTACATCACCAATAAACAACTTTTAATTTAAAATTTAGTTTCGTTGATTTCAACTATTTTCGAAATTCCATCATTACCGATTTCTCCAATTTAAACACTGTTGTCGCAAACATGTTGGCATATTGCTTCACGAACTAAATGGATTGATAGCTTACAAGCGATATCAAAATGTTCGGAACAACTCAAATATTTTAAAATTTTTTTTAAAATTGTACTGAGAGGCAATCTTCTTTTACAAACCCAACTTTAAGAATTAACACATTTTCTTTATCCAAAAAAAGAGACAACTTAGTTTGACCAACTCGCGGTTCACACAATTGTTCATTTATTATTAACTTAACAGTTGCTAGGAAATCCATTGTCTTGATGGCATCCAAGAAAATATAATTTAGATAGGATTTGATAACTGTTAATTACAAAATTTGGCCAGAATTATAGATTTCGCAACTATTAATTATTTTTTTTCTCATTATACAAATTATTATTTTATTTTTTTTTAATTTTCAAAAACACGTTTAATTTGTGCATTTACCGAAAATAGTTGTATTAAGTAGACTTTTAATTAGATTTTTAATTATGATATTATTTTTGTAATTAAATTAAAATAATACTTTTCATTAAAATTTTTAAGTATAAATTAGGAAATATATTGTATTTTTAGGCTTTAAAATACGATTCTTTTTATCTAATAAAACCATCTTTTTCTTATGATTTTAAATGTCTTTATTTTAGTGTTTGACACTAAAAGACTACTGAAATAAAATCTCATTTTTTAGAAAAAATTGAAAAATAATTCTATAGAATATAGATATTAGCTTGAAATTTGAAAATTCTACTCTCCCTATTTTATTATTTAAATAACTTTTAAATAACACAATTATTTTGCTGTAATATTTAGATTTTTTTCATATATATCTGTTTTCTTAGGTATTAAACAATAAAATAAAAACTACCACAAAGTTACTATTATTAAAAATATTTGTGTAATATACTGTCAATTTACACAATAAAAGATTTTGTTTCCAAATAAAACTAATTGACATGTTTTTTTTGAAAATTTGAATAAAAAAATAACTTATGAATATAAGTATATTTTCAGAATAAAATAATCATTTTGATAACTATATTGACTTGAATCATTTAATCAAACATATTGAAAATTATCATAGATACAAATATATATCTTGAATTAAATGCAATAAAAATGGTATAAAATAAGAATAAAATTATAACAATATAATTATACATTACTTATCTCAATCCACACATCTATTAAAAACATCTCATAAAATTATTATATTTTATAACTTACAAGATCCTATAATATCCTTATAATGCATAATAATCTAATCCTAACATTAATTTGTTATTTAATCTAATCATATCAGCACAAACACATTTATAAATAATAAGTTGAACATATCCAACTAATAGACATTTATTGTAAAGTCTCTAAATTAATAAACTTACTATAAAATTTTGCAATAATAGTATCGGTATATAGTTGTTTGTATGAAAATCAATACATAGCATTAACACATTGTTAAATTAATGTCAAGTTCTCTAAAAAGTAAAGAGATTTTTATGCAAAAACTTGCTTTGTCAATAAATTCTTGTCCGAAATGTATATCATTTTAAAATACCACATTGCGAGATAAATAAAATGTTTTTATATGCAACTAAATCCTTTAAACATTGAAAAAAACTTTTTTAAAAACATCTTCAGCTGTTTAAATTAATTTAAAAACGAAAGAAATAGTAATAAATTAACTTATATACCGATAAGGTATTGAAATTGGACATAAGGATAAAACTTAGTCATACCTCACAAAGCAAATAACTAATTAAATGTAATATTCTATTAAAAATCTAAGGGCAAAAATAAGCAATCATTAATTAATTATTTATATTTTTATATCTTAAATCTTTCATTACTCTTTAGTTATATTTAGGGCCCCGTTTTTTCGCGCGGAATAAAAAATTACGGTCGGAGTAAAATTCGGGTGCAATTTTTATAAAATTTTTATATTTAAAAATTCGGGTTGAAATCGGGAAGTACAAATTAATTAGTTATCTTTAAACAATTCTTTCATATTAAGTGTCTGTTTTTTTGCTTTGAGAGAAGCACAGATAAAATTTTTGCAATATTCACAAGTGAAGCCTGTAATGATTAAATATCAATTAATAAAGACTACAATGTTTTAAAAACAAAAGAAATATAAACAAATCAATACTGGATTTATTTTTCTTACGAAATTAAAGATCTATTATAAAAATAGATAATCGTATGCATCTCGAGATTTTTATCACTTAAACTAGATCTTAATGGCGTTGAACCTTTCTTAAATAGCTAAAGGACCTTTTTAAATCACAGCTTCCATTTGGAATGCACAATAGATCTAATACATTACCCGCAAGGTTTGAAAATTGGGTCGAAAGGCTTTTCCAGAATTTAAAAATATCATAATTATCAGATCTAAAAATGTTAAAATTAACAAATTCATTAAACTCACACTCGGTTTCAATTGACCAGTTAAATTCTTTAAAAACCATACTTATATCTGTTTGATAATTGTTTTTGACAAATGGATCAAAAATATAAAAATTACTCCACATTTTTTTAGCTTCAATACTAATATTACGATTGCTTGTATTCCTCCATTTATCATAAATTGTTTGGGTGAAACTACAGAAAATATTTTCAATTTCTTTGATATTGTTAGATAAACTCAAAGCAGCCATACACCTACCATTTGTTTAAGGTCTCCAATTTTCATTTATTACGCTTGGAATCGATGAATTTAAAATATCATTCATTGAATGAGTTATACTTTAATTGGTCTCTAGTCTCTTTTGTAATGCCATAATTGGCGTTAATTTTTCTTTTAGATATAGAAGCACAGTGTAAAATCCATTACGGTGATTAAAATCATTTAGTAACATCAGCTCTTGGGTTTTTGTACTATCACTATCATCACACCTCATTAGAAAATCATTAATGGGCAACCACATTTCGATAACGCATTTCAAACAATTATAACAAGAAGACCATCTAACTCGAATGACAGCTGGAGGTTTTTTGCAATTGATATTATGTTCGTTGCATACGTTTCTATACTTGTATAATTGCTTGGGACTGTTTTTAAACAGTGCCCCGATCTTAATCACAAGAGTCTTGCTAGGTTTAACTTCCAAACAATTCAATCCATTTTCTATTGAAACATGTAACAGATGAGATGTATCGTTTACGTGGATAATACGTTGATTGTAATCCTGCTTGATATCTCTGACAGCCTTCCTCATATATTCTGCCGAATCTGTTGCAATAATATAAACATCTTCTTAATGTTTGTCCAATCTATCGAGTGTTTTAATTATAGTTTGTGTTATACTGTGGCTATTAACTTATTCTATAATATCAAGAGAGATAAGAAGAGTTTCTTTTTTCCCCATAATATCATCATCAAAAGTTAAAAGTATATTAACATTCGGCCTACCAAGTACGTCACAGCTCTCATCGATTACAAGATTTATTTTTTTATTTTTAATTCTTGATTTTTTATTAAATTTTTCATTAAAAACAATTGGTAAGTAATTTTTTAGTAAAGTTTCTGATTGAGGTAATGAAGTAAGTGCAGGACAATAACCTTTTAAAAAAGATCCGAGAGGCCCATCAAAGGTGCTGAATCTTATCCCTTGCATGCATATTGCCTTTACGAGATTGTAAGCAGCACCATCCTTTGATTTCTCGCGTTCACGGTCCCTTACTTGCAAATCCAGAAGAGTAGGCTGCTTTAATCGATTTTCTTGAAATGATTTCTTTATTTTATCATGTCTTGCACTTGCTAAGTGTTCCCTTAGCCGATCATATGGTTTCTTTTCGGGAATAATCAATATTTTGATATTACAGAACTTACAAACGATGAATTCTTCGTTTCTAACGCCCTTTTCATTCATTTGGGCTTAAAAATTACTTCCATTTGTATCCAGCTAGTCCTCGATCGTTTTCTTCTTTCTTCCCATTTATATAGGCAAATTATTAAAATATTTTAAATAGAAACGAATGATAAAATTATCGCAGGTAAAATCGGTTTAAACCCGAAAACTTTATAGGTCACTCGGGTGTAAAAATAGGGTGTATTCGAATTTTACCCGAAAAAACAGGGCCCTAGTTATATTTCATTTGATTTTAAATCTTAATCGTTTTTTGTAACCAATCATAACAATTAAATACTGAAGAAAACTGCTAAATTTTATGGATGCTAATAAGATCTTTTTCACTAATAAATTTATTTGATTCTAATCATCTTTAAATTATATAATATTATATTATCTCTTCATATAGTATTCATCAACATAGTGAATCCCGTTGAAAACGTTAGTGAAAATTGAGTTGTTAAAATTAAAAGTATCTGTTTGCAAAATTTAGTTTCCGACAAGCCTAATTGAAAGTTGTTTTTAAATCTATAGCACATCACCATTGACTATTGTTGAATATGATGAATTCCTTAACTATATTAGTAATTATTTCATTCAAGAATAGATTATGACATTTATGGAATTACAATCGATATAAATATTGTCATATTGAATGTTTAGGTTTAATAATAACTTAAATTAATTTATTATTTGTCTCAAAAATAAAAGTGAAACAAAAAAAAATTTCTTTATGTTATGAATTTTTTTTTAGAATAATATATTTAACCTAAAAAATGAAAAATCTAACATTAAATGCAGCTTTAAAGTTTTGTTGATTTATTATTTAAATAAAAGTGATATTGGAATAATATTATTTGAAACATCAATAAGTGCGAATAAAATAATAAATTTTGCATTCTCAATGAAGAAAATATAAAAAAATTTAAATACTAGATAATTTAAAATCAATATTAGAGAAATTAAATACTTTTTATTCTCAATTCTTTGAATATATGAATAATGGACACTAAATGTAGGTGTCTACATTAGATATATAAATCTAATAGAGAAAGTAAATAAATATTCAGTATATACACTTGGTATATCTTTCAATTTAATTTGACTAATTCGATATAGTAATAATATTTTCAAAACAATTAAATTTTTGCATTTAAGGAGAAAAATAAGTTATAAAGAACTATAAAATAAAAAATATTTATCCTTCAATTATTTTGGTCTATAAAAACATTTTCTTGATTTTTATATAAAAAAATATTAAGGATAATAATTAATTTTATAAGAATTTCTTACAATTTACCACTTTCAGAATTAAATATGTAGATTTTGTCAACAAGATTAACAAAGAATTGTGAGAGTTAACAAATAACTATATTTTAATTTAGATAATATGGCTAATTGATAAAAACAAAAATATTATATAACATTTTTGTAGCGATTTTCCAATAAATACTAGTTTGATCTGATATTTTTTACCATTTTCATTTGAGAAATTCTTTTTAATAACTAAGAAAAGAATAAAATGAATTTTGAAACATCAATCTATTATTTGCAAAATACATTAATGAATCTATAGATTTTATAATGTGAATTTTATTGTAGTTTTGTAAAATAATCAATAAGCTATATGTTAACTAATTTATTAAAAAATTAATTTTAACTTTTAAACCAGTGTATTAATACTAATCAACGTAATTTACGTTGCTTGTAATTGAAAAACTCTTATTGAAATAGTTAAATAGAAACATATTTATATGTTGACATATAAATTTAAAAAGAAAAGTAATTTCAACATAAAATTTGGAATTCTTAAATTCAATAAGTTTTTATTAACTAAATTGGTTATCTCAATTAATATAAATATCAATTTTCTCTTAATACAAATTCATTTTTTATTTTCAATTACATGAAATTACAAAATAAATATTTTTAAAAGAGTTTTGAATATATTAATTTTCTAAAACTTGATCTTCAATGAAATTTTTAAGTTAGTGAATTAAGTATAATATCAAGTTTTTCATATATTAAGTTAATGAACATAAGTATAAAATATAGTTCATGACCAAAATGCTCGCCAAAAGTGTTTATTATCAAATGTGAAGCAATGATCTTAAAAAACTTTATTTTTTATACTTAATATTCAGAATATCTACAACATACAACACCTTATACACTACTCAAATTAAAATTACTCTCCAAATAATACAAAAATACAAAACCACTACTAGGTTAGCAAAATTTATACATTACAGTGCATCACACCTTAAAGCATTACATATGACCCAAAGAAACATTAAAATCTAAATATAAGTTAATACAAATTATACTCTTGATAATCGTTTATCAGAATCCTTTTGCAAATTAAATAACTAGCTGCATTTTATATAGCCATATCTCTTTGTTCGTCCATCCGATACTCGTTTCAATGCTTGAAGAGCCTATCAATACATGACCTAGCACGGGGAAGTGGGATTCGTATAGTATCTCCTCTGACAACAAACTCCAATGTCAGCAAAATGATATTGGTTTCCTCGTGTAGTAGATAAACCAACAAGTAAAATAGCAAATTTTCCCTTTAGCCTCTTGATTTTAATATGTTTTAGTAGCCTTCAACATCATTATTGGTGCTAAACTCTTGCATATAAACTGACCAGTCACGAAGTAGAAATACACCTTTGTCGATCAGATAGCCATCTAAATAGTTAAACAGTTGAGCTATTTGGGGTAGAACATCTTTAGCTAACCGTACAATGTTGATAAAAATGATAGTGATTTGTTCATGTGGTAGAACAGGCAAAATCATCAATCTTCTGCAAATTTTCTTTGTTTCTGCATCAGCATCATAGATCTGCTGTAATTTATTCTTCTGATTATTTGTGTGTAAAGCTTGGGGAAGTGAAAAAGGCAACCAGTTTGGATGACAGGTGGGAACACGAAAAACGTAAACTCTGCCACATTGCCTCTACATAGTCCAAAGTCACATGCCGCAGGTTTCGCTGATTCAATATTAAATGCACTATGTGCTGCAGATAAGCAGTGTATTTGAGGGATCAACATCTGGACATGACAACAAACACCAGTGGAACTTCCTTATTAATTTTTCCTTGTTTTATGAAAGCATGTATGATCAAAAGTTGGCGAAACGGACGTTTAACTAGATAAAAGGTGGAATCGGCGTACTAAAATCAGGTGCGTTGAAGTGGTGTCAGCATTTTGAGTGTTGTCAATATAATATGTCTTGCTCCTACAACTTGCACATTCTCTACTATAAATTCTTGGGGTATATTTATCCACTTTGATGTTTTAATCTAGAGTACTTAGATTGTTTTGGCGTAGCTTACGTCTTTTTCTTTTGAATTTTTGGGCTAAATTTGGTTTAGAAAGAAGATCTGGTTGCATCCGTATTTCATTGGATGTAAAATTTTGAAGCAAAATTTGGTCTAAAATTCAAACGTAGTTTCAAATACTTTAAGTGCACCTATTTTTTTCCTCATGTCTACGTTGAGCAACTTTTATCAAACCTGGGTTCTTACCAAACGTGTGTGTGTGAGCTCTTTTGATTGAAAGGAACCATCCAAGGCTGATAATATCATCTGATTACGACAGTTGAGTCCAGTCTTCCACCTACTAGTGCATCTCCGTGTTTTGTTAACCTTAAGACCATTGTTAACCTTCAAAGTTAAGGAGTAACCTTTGCTATCACCTAGCAAGTCTTTAAACTTTGTACAAATCCCGGAAACAAGTAAGATGGTGACGGGCCATTCCGCTTTATCTAATAGCACTGGTTGAGGCTCGTTTAATTGCAAAGATTTATTGAATGGCGCAAAGTAGGCAGCAAATGGACGCATGTCATTCAGTAGGTAAAGGTTGCTTTGGGAATTCACAACTGAGTTTAAAACTAATATAAGCTAAATATGATTCACCACCGAATTTGCAGGCATAGTTACTAGGGTAGGTGGTATAGGGATATGTGGGAAATATCCGAGGTTAATTATATTCCAACGCGGTACAGACATAGGCGGATCGAATGGTACGGCCATAAGGGGTACATCATTTGCAGCCATCGATGAATCGCCAACTAAACCAGACAGAGAACGATCAAGTACTGTACGATTTAATTAAAGTCTTTGTCTTTTTACTTGCAATAATCGCAATTTATGGCTGTTATTGCGTTTAGATCCGTTATCACTAGCAATACTTGTGTAGTTTAAACGACTGGATGTGGAAGGGTGCGATTATTTAACATAATCACAGTGCAGTGGACACACAACCAAGCAATTTCTGTATAACTTATAAAAAAA
>CAKKLC010002398.1:0-32569 GCA_918559645.1 Ceratonova shasta | reverse complement strand
AAAAAAAAAAAAAAATACTTATTAAAAACAGAATTACTAATAACAAATTAAAAATTTGGTATAAATCGTTTATTAAAAAAATCAACAATTTTGTATCCTTTTCTACTTTTTGCTTTTAAATTTTATTCCGAATAACGTCCAAGAATACAAAATCTGAACAGCCATTTTCTAACATGTACTGTTCAATTTCCTCCAAATAAAAAATAATTATTCTGTACGAAATTTTTTTAACAGCGGCCTTCTCACCACTATTATCGCAATTGTAATATTTTCATTATCTAGTGCCTCATAAAATTTTTTAAATTAGATAATCATCTTCAAAAATATCAATCAAGTTTGTTTGAAACTCAATCTCAGCGTTTTCTGCTTGCAAGCTCTTTCTGCACTCAAGAAACAACTTATTTTATTGCATTATTGACCTAGTTTTCAAATTTTTTCCAAAACAATTTTGTACTGTTTCTTCACTAACAGATGGCAAAGCTTTAATGAATATTGGTAGTAAATTTACCATATTTATTTGTTTAATCAGATCCGTAAAACAAAGATTATTTTGTTCATCTTCAAGTAAAATGTTTCGGATCCAAAATTTTATGTAATGCCCTTTGAACGAACGAATAATGCCTTGGTCAAGATCTTGTATTTTTGATGTTGTAGCAGGCAGCAAAATGTAAAGATTGATATTGGACAGTTGCAAGTCTTGTGGATAAACGGCTGCATTGTCTAAGATTGAAAGTATTTTTTTATTCTTGCGTTTAGCTCTTATAACCACCAGTAAAAAGTTTAGCTTTTCATCAAAGCTTTACTAATATTCTAATATGTTATAAGAAGTGCTTTTACATCAGAAATTTTCATCCCATGCTGATGTTTTTACTTTTCCAATGAGAAAAGGGGACATAATTTTTCGCCAGAATAGCTAACACAAAACAGTGTGGTGGCTCTTTCTTTTGAAAACATTCCAGATGAAATTTTGCCTTTTAAATTGGTCAAAGTATTATTTGCCGGAAATTTGAAAATAAAGATGATTCATTGCAATTTTATACATCTTGTATTGCATATTCTTTCAAAGTTTGTTCAAAAATTGCCCATGAATTTACCAAATCCTCCTGATTTACCAATGATTCTTTTGCTGTGACACTGGTATAAAAACTTTTAATGTAAAAATTTGATGCTTTTAGGCTCATTAAATTTGTAGTACTGAGCAAACAACAATGATTTTTCCTTAAATAAATCATCCGAAATAACATGATTTTGATGTCTCTTGGTGCTAAACCATTCGTAAAGTGCAGGATATATTTTATTGTTAGATTCTTTATTTTGTAAAAGGTTGCATTTGACTTAGTTTGTAGTAGCAGCTGCTGTTAGTTTTTCTCCATTTTTTTAGAATTTAATTAATGGTCCCGATAGAACGTTTAAACTTTTTCTTCAATTCGTTTTGCGTTACACCTTTTTTTTTAGTTTAAAGTTTATGATTTCTATTTTTAATAGATATCCTATATCTTTTTCTTGTTTTTTTATATTTATTTATCCAACATAGGCTTTGTGTGTTATTTAAATAAAAATTTGTTATTTTGTTATTTTTGCTAATATTAATACTACACTAACAAAAATTTGTTGTTTAAACGTACATTCTTAATAATTAAAAATTCGTTAAACAAGCATCTGACTGTATAAATTTCTGTATATCAATATTTATAAATTCAAACAAATACATTATAACCTCTACCTACCTTTTACAACAGCTCGATATTGAGCTTGAGATTTTCGGGTTTTGCAAGGACGGTGCTTCCTTTACCCACAACGATAGCTCGCAAGTGTTTCTTGACGCGGGTGTACATTTTTTTTAAAGCTAATGCAGATTGTTCGATCCATTTTTTTCAGTCAAAAAAATTTATAAATACGAATCAAATAGAAATACAAAACTATCTGAATTCACTATACGGCCAATCCGTTCTAAACTTTACCTTATCAAAGTTTCAATTTATATTATTGTAAATATAAGGTAAAACCAAAAGTGATATTTTTTTTTACTTTAACAAGGCGAAAAGGTAAAAGATAAAATACAACGGTGGATATAAAAGGATTTGGGGATGAATTCTTAAGTGCGGGAAAAAAAGAAACATAGTGCCTTATATTTTTTTAACTTTTTCCACCTCAAAAGTTGAAAGATTAAAGACCAAGATGGCGATCAAAGGGTTTTGGTGTGGACTATGCATTGAGGGGAAACAACTTAAAAAAAGTCTGTAGTTTTTTTACTTCGTCAACCGGATGAGATCAGTGGCTAATTCCTTGGACCACTCTCTAATCAACACTTGAGGAAATCATTTCTATCAACGGCTATCCAATGAGATACACCATAAACTTATCGACACTGATTTAAAAGTTACTAGCAATAAAATGTTTTATGGAGTCAAGATAACTTAACTGAATTTTATTTTTTGAAATTTTAAAATTCGTACAGCGTATAAGTTGATAAAAAATTACAGTTTTATGTGCTAAGGCTCATATGGTGCAGTATTAAATGTGGCTCCTTAGTAAAATGACACGAATCAGTTACACGTTAAACTAAATAAACCGTGATTAGCTTTACTGCCAACGATCAAAATCGCCACTCGCCAGCGGTTCTAGAAAGAGAAATTATGTTATTATGGATATAGATAATCCAATATTAACCATAAAAATTAAGTTTTTATTTGGAGAGTAATGTTCATTTGAGTAGTATATAAAATGTTGTATGTTGTGGATATAATGAATATTAACTTTTTAAAAATTAAGTTTCCACTAAAAATTTTATTAATATTAACCATAAATAATATAGTTTCTTTAAGCTCTCTGCTTCCCATTTTATAATAAACACTTTCAGCGACTATTCGGTCCACGATCATTTTAGTCCGAGACTATTATGACCTGTATTCTAAAATACCCTTGAAGATTAATTTAAATATCAATCATTTTTAAAATGTTTTTCATGTTACTTCTTTTGGTATACTTTTTAATACCTATAATTTTTCCTGCTATTATTTTATATATAGTTAAAGCAGCATTAAAAAAATACATCAAGGTTGGTGGAACAAAATTGTTCTTAGAAAAATAATAAATACTTCATTTTTATTTTAAAATAACATAAAAAAATAAGATTTTTGTAAGAAACAAATCAATAAAAAATAACATATTTCAGTATTTTATTTTTATCTTCACGATATTTCCATTACATTGTACCAGATTATGAAATTCTAGCAATCAAATTATTTTTATTTTTAATATTTACAACATTTATAAAATATTCCCTGCTCTATTAAATATGAATAAAATTAAATTTTAATATCCAGTTCATAAACTTGTTTTATATGGACATAAACATAAATTGAACTCTCATCTATTAATGGTACTACAAAGGTCTGAAAATAGAACTATTTTGAAAATTTCTAATTTATAAAAGAAGTTCTGAAATATCATTTAATTAAGAAAAAGCAAATTTGAATGCAAATAAAGACTCAAAAAAACTTTTATATGAGTTATCCACATAGTTAGTATTAATAAATCAAATTTGACCTTTTAGTACTGCATGTAGTTTATAAAAAACCTCGCTCACGGTATCAACGTTATTTTTTGATCCAGAAAATCAATTTTTCTAATAATAATAACATTTATCATGAAATAAAATTTTCAATATGGAGTGTATGATTGCTTATATATTCTTTTGTCCAAACATATAGTAGTTGTAGGAGTCTATTCCTTAAAATTTACAATTATATTATTTAAATTTTTTAGAGTGATACTTTATCATACAATAATATTAATGGAGTCTAACTTTAGAATCGAATGAATGAAATGAGAGAGTTTAGATGATCTAATTTTATTGTAAGATTATGATGATTTAAAGAACTATAAAAAGTTAAGAATGAAAATGATAACTATATGAATCAAAAAATTATCCAACAAATATTTGCAGAAAACAATTCAAACTGGTACAAAACCTATATGTTTTTATTAACTAAACTCCAATAATATAGTGAGATTTGGTTATAATCATTTGAAAATGAACTTCTAAAGAGAGTTAACAAGTGAATTATATCCAACTTAATAAACATACATATGACAAAAATTGGCTTACTCAAAGAGAGTTTCTGTATTAAAATAATAAGTTGAGGATGTAAAGATGAGAGTTGTTGTATTTGAAAATGTGCACGTTTATAGTGTAGAAAAATAAATTATACGGTATTTAATCTGGACTAGGACTCTTCAACAAATTTATATTTTAAAAAATTTTTGAATTTTATTTAAATTAAATTTAGAAATCACATTTTTCTCAATGCTTAATCATAATACTTCCGATTTAGGCTTGAATTCAACTTGAATTATTTGCTGATGTATAAAATATTTTTAAATACTTGGACACCTAACTTTTGAATTGAATTTACATCTGTTGTTTTTAATTTATTTAATAATTATTTTAGTGTGGATGATTCTATAAAATTATAGGTTTCTATCTAAATCAAATTATCCTATAGGATTGCTTAAACAATATAAAAAAGTCCAATTTAATATAAACATTAAGATTAAAAAACAAGCAAGAGAAATAGGAACTTATGGGAGAACTCTCATTCCACTCAAAGGGAATAAAATAATTGTTTTTTCTGATTGTAGATTAGAATTGAATTTTATAATTAAAATTAAAAAAAAAAAGGTTGCAATTACTCTTATAAATAGTAGCTATATATTTGTATCTATAATCTAATATTCATACTTACTGTCTTCATTGTTACAAGGAATTATCAACTTTTTTAGACTAAAGTAAGTAGTTTACCTCGAAAATAAAAAAAAATTTAAAAATTGCGAATTTTTATCTAATTAAATTTAAGTAAAGAAACAAAATAATTATTAATATATATGAATTATATATAGGTGAAATAAGTTTGAAAAAGATTGTCAGGAAATGATGAACAAATTACCTAAATTTTGAACTTTTCAAAAAATTTAAACAATAATTGGCCGTCAAATAGTAAGTGCTGTATTCAGTTAGTTTATTTTATGCTCTTTAAAAATAGTTATGTAATTATATTCCAGTTATAATATACTACTGTTTAATTAGTATTGAATTTTCGTTTGTTTTATGAAAAAATATTTTTTTACAAAAAATTAGAATTTATAGATTTTTATATTGATTTTAGGTCAATTTAATTAGCACTTAAGAAAGAACATTTTTTTAACTGTTAAATGTTTATAAATATTATTAAAAAATAGTTTTAATGATAACTTAGATAATAGTTGCTAATGTTTATTCTGGAGTACTGATTATTTGGTTAAACCAAATCCTCATAATACTATACAAGTGAGTTTTTTTGTCACTTTCGAAGACTATTATTTAAAATTGCATTATTGCATTTTAAAACTTTCTTAGTTACATTTTGTTATAATATTTTGCATAATAATAATGAGTTGAACTATTATTTTTTTAAATAATTTATTAAACATTTTATATTAGTATTGGATTTTTTATCAATTCTGGAATTATAACAAATATTAAAAACTTCAGTTGATGTTCAGTAGAAAAATATTTCTTCTGAAAAACAGAAATTTCATTAAAAGTATATTTAAATTCTTGAATGATATTAATATAGGGAATTTCAATCAATATCACAATCATTGCAAAAATATCATAATTTTGAAATAAATTTCATAACTTTTGAAATTAATATCATAATTTTTCGATCGATATCATAATTGTTGCAATCAATATCATAACAAAAACTTTAGAAGTCAGTTTATAATTCGAGAATTTCCTGTATTAATTCAGCCTTTTGCAAATAACCAAGAATCTTTCAATAAAAAGAATCACAGTGTTCAGATGTAATCTCATTAAATTTTTAAAAAATATTCCTTATCAATTGGGCTTTGTTTCGTGCATTACTTCAAATAACGTTATTTTTCCAAACTGGAAATAAGTTCTCATTAGGATATAAAAATGGTAAATTAGCGGATAGGTATCTAAGTTGGTAGGAAGAAAATTCTTCTAATTGGACCAGTCCTATGTAATGGCGGATAAGAGAATTATCCATTATAAAAATCTGTGTTTTTATGACAGAACAGAAATAACTTTCATTAATTGTTTGAGACAACTTTCGAGTCTTCACCAGTAAGAGCCCATTTCATTAATAAAATGGTTTGGCATAATATATTTATTCATAGCTGCGATGATGGTAATATTTCCACTTCTTGCAACCAAGACGCTCAGATAGGCTGATTTACCTAGTTTATTTCTACCATTGCATGGTCATGTAACAACTGCAAATCCCACCTTATCTAAAAAAATAAAATTTTAATCATCTTTATCAAGTTCTAAAGATCGATAAATAGTAGAATATGTAGTTTGAAGTTCAATTGTTAAATGACAATTTCTTCGTTTCGGTACTAATTTTACAGACTTAAACGTGAAATGAAATTGTTAAAGAGCAATATTAGTTGTGCTTGTTGGCACATCAATATTATTTGTAACTTTTATCAACTTTTGCATTTCTTTTAGAGTCTTTATACACTGGTTATTTAAATGGGCTAATAAATTCTTTTTAATATTTTTAGTTAATTTTGAGCTTCTATCTCTACTATTGCGATCAGGATATATTTTACCTTTATTTAAATATTTCTTAGCAATACTATTTATCATCTGATAATTATTTTCAATCATTTTATAAATTATACAAATAGACATCCCTTTTTCAGTGTCTTTGCAATTATTCGCTCCTTTTCGTCAATAGAAACAATGTTTTGTTACCTTACTAGGTACTTTGGTTTTACCTGCATTCGATCTTGTAGAGGTTTGTCCTTTTTAAAATACTTATGAATTGCTGCCTTCTAATTGAGACATTACATCATTAGATAATGTTTTTAGTTCTTTGTCAATTTTTAAAATCTAGTCAATTACATTAATTTTATTATCTATAGAAGAATTATTAATGAGTGTTTATTTCTATAAAATAATTAAGTTACTATGAAATTGATTGAAACAATTATAAATATTGTTTGAATAATTATGAACTTGATTGCAATGATTATGATATTGATTGCAGCAATTATAAATTTGATAAAAAATTATGATATTTATTGATAAAATTATGATATTGATGGAAAATTATGATATTGATTGAAAAATTATGATATTGATTGCAATGATTATGATTTTGTTTGAATAATTATGAACTTGATTTCAATGAATATGATATTGATTGCAACACTTATTATATTTATTGCAACAATTTAGAAATTCATTGCAACAATTATGTAATTGAATATAACCATTATGATATTGGTTGCAACAATTATGAAATTGTACAAAAAATTATGATATTTATTGATAAAATTATGAGATTGATCTAAAAATTATTATATTGATTGAAGCAATTCAAAAATTGAATGCAATTATTATGACATTGATTAAAACAATTATGATATTAATTGCAACAGTTAAGAAATTGAATACAACCATTATGATATTGATTGCAACAATTATGAAATTGAATAAAACCATTATGATATTGATTGGAACAATTATGATATTCATTACAACAATTATGTTATTGATTGCAAAAATTATGATATTCATTACAAAAATGTTGAAATTCATTGCAACAATTATGATATTGAATGCAATTTATATGATATTGATTGCAACAATTATTATATTGATTGCAAAAATTATAAATTTGATTGCAATGATTATGAAATATTTTGCAATAATTATGTTATTAATTGCAACAATTATGATATTGATTGCAAAAATTATGAAATTAATTGCCACAGTTATAGAAATTGATCAACAAATTATGATATTTATTAATACAATTATGTTATTGATTGCAATAATTATGATATTGATTGCATTAATTATGATATTATTTGCAAAAATTATAAAATTCATTGCAACAACTATAGAAATTCATCAAAAAATGATTATATTTATTGATACAATTATGAGATTAATCTTAAAATGATTTTAATGAATGAAAAAATTTTGAATTTTGATTGCAAAAATTATGATATTGATTGCAAAAATTATAAAATTAATTGCAACAATTATAAAATTGACTATAACCATTATGATATTAATCGCAACAATTATGATATTGATTGCAATGATTATGCTATTGATTGCAACCATAAAAATATTGATTTTTAAAATTATGATATTGGTTGCAACAATTTTGAAATTGATTGTAACAATTATGAAATTCATTGAAAAAGTTATGAAATTGATTCCAAAATTATGCTATTGATATCAAAAATTATGATATTGATTGCAAAAATTATAAAAAGGATTACAATGATTCTTAAATTGATTGCAACAATTATATTATTCGTTGCAATGATTATTAAATTTTTTGCAACAATTATGATATTGAATGCAATTTATATGACATTGATTGCAACAATTATGATATTGATTGCAACCATTATAATATTAATTTCAAAAATTAAATTATTGATTGCAATGATTATGAAATTGATTAAAGTGATTATGAAATTTTTTGCAACAATTATGAAGTTGATTGCAATGATTATGAAATTGATCCAAAAATTCTATAAATTAATGATTTTTGTATTATAATTGGTGTTAATTTGTCAAACATTGATATAAATGTAAGATATTTACTATTAATATGAAGGAAATTAATAAACATGAAGTTTTATTGATAGAGTCAGACTTTTTGTTTCATACAAAAAGATGTATTTATACACATTCATAAAATTTATGTTTTTAATTTCTTATAACTTAAAAATTTATGTAAAATCAGTACAGCAGAATGTTTTGAACAATAAAATATTCTTTTTTTATTTTTAAGGATGATTTAGTCCTTAATTGTACAAGAAATTATTATAGTATTTATGATAAGGACATAAAAATTGATTATCTATGGCGTATATGCTCTTGCTAAATTAAATTCAAGATTTTTATAAAAAATCCAAAATTATTGTCATTCAAGGAGTTTGACTAATTTAAAAATACTGGACTATTATTTCTTAAGGATTTTCACTCTTAGAAAAATACTTGATATATTTCAGAAAAATGTAAAAATACGTCGAAAAATCATGATAAAAGTATAAACTGGCAAAAATAATTGGGACTTGCAAATATAATCTTAACGATTAAGAACAATATAACATATTATTTATGACAATTGAAAATTAAATTTTCTTAATATATAGAAAATATATATATATCTAATCATAAAAAGCATAAAAAATCCATGAATAATAGGATTTTGATCAGATATAGCTATTAAGATATTTAAAATTATCATTTGTGACTAACACCTTTAAAAATATTGTTTATTTGAGAATTAATGTTGATTACATTATGTCTTAATGATGTAATATCTTACATTTGATTAAATATATTAAAAATGAGAAACGATCGTTTTGTCCTATGACAACTATCTTATACTGTTTCAAAAGATATTTTTTGTTTATAATCTAATTTCAATCAAATATCATTGGTCATAAAATCATTCCTATAAGATTTAAATATTAATAGTGTCACAATTTTTAAAAAAAAATTAATTTTTAGAATATGTAAAGTTTTAAATCATAACAATGTAATCTTTTGATATGTATACATGCAAAATTCCTATTTATTAAATTTAAATTTCAAATCTATTAAGGAATATAAATTTTAACGCTCAATGAAATAAGCATATTTTTTAGTTTTATAACTTTTTCACATTTTCTAATTGGAAAACATAACTTGACTAACGTTATTTTGTCAAATATAGGGTTAACAAATAATATTACAAAAAGTTTAGTTCTATATTTATAGGGTAGTTTTTGTCAATATAGAATAAATCTAATTTTAATGAATAATTGTAAAAAAATAAATGACAATAATTTTAAATACCTTTAAAATATTGAATATTAGTATAAATACTTATATATATATATTAGTGCACTCCACTGATAATATGAATATAGTCACTCAATTTTTTTAATCATTGATCGAATAAACCTATTCTAATTTAAACATTAGATTTCTTTTTGAAAAGTACATTTATATAAAAAAAAATATTGTTTAATAAAACTAATTATATGTTAGTAGAATATAGATTAGTGTATTTAGTTAGAACCTTTTCATAAATTATTTTTTATACTTGCTTTTATGAAATTTTGATAGATTTAAAATTCTAAAGTATTTTTAATCAGTAATTTCCAAATAATATATATCTTTTTTAAAATATTCATTTGTTCAAGATTGTTAAATTTCTATTTCTAATGGAAATAAATTCTATTTAATCCAATAAATCAAGTTTAATTACAATATATCAACTTTTTTAAGACTTTATAACTATGGGTCTTATATATATGAATCAGATATTAGTAACTTTAGAAAATTATGGTGATCATAATTAGAATTTCATTATAGACTAAATATTTTGTTCGACATTTTTTTCATAACTTAAAAAGATTAAAAGAAACCGTCATTTTTAAGCTTTAAAATTTGATTATTTAATTTAAAGGAGTTTTCACATCTTTTAATCAATAAAACAGAGTTTATGACAAAATTATGTAATTTAATGTGCTTTATTAACCATCATAAATATATCACTTGTAACAGTTGAATTTATGTATAAAATGAATATTTTTATGTATATGAATTACTAAGTATATAGATTTATATAATAGACAAAAAATAAAAGGTCATTTTAAACTTCATACAGATTATGAAATTACCACATGCGGAAAGTTAATTTTGTTCATAATAATTTCAACAATTAGAAAAAAATTTTTAAATTTAGATATCCTTCTTATTTAATTGTTTTTATAATGATTCATGTTAAATATTTCAAAAATTTATCAAAATTTTCGTAGTCTTATCTATATTACATTTTGTCAAAACATCAATTTAACTAATTACAGCATATTTTAAGGCATGATTCGGTTTACAGGGGCAAACTAAAATTACAGAAATAAAAATTAAAAGAAGACAAAAGTTAACCGAAATAAAAAAAATAAACAGAAGAAAAAAGGTAACAGAAATAAAAATTAAAACAATATAAATAAATAAATATAGTTTTCCTAATATTTCTTGTTAATTATTTTAACTAATTCTACAATTAGTTTGCTAGTGGGTGAATTTCTTTACAAGTAGTTTTGCCTAAATAAGATTCCATATACACTCTTCTTGAGAGGTTTTTATTTCTTAGCCATCTTTTCAGCATATTCCCCATACATTCAATTTTCTGTGTGTGAACAATATTATACTCAGGATTAACAAATTTTACAGAATGATTAACTATTTGATGGTTATAACAGTTTTTACGTGAAAAGAAGGACATATAAGCTAACCATTGTTAACTCTTTATGTTGTTTCTTCTGTAACGAATTGTTTGATCAGACCTCCAAGGGTTTCTGAATCTCTTTATCAACAGTTTTTAATATCATTCGACCATCATCACGTTCGATGGGCACCGAATAAGCGCTGTTGATCGCTGATTCTTCCTCTGTTGTACTTACTTTTTTTAGCTATCAAAGTTTTATTTATATTGACTATACTTGCTTTACTAAGTTGTTCAACAGTACTATTAAAATATAACTTAATACGATTACACATAAAATTTATAATTTTTTGTACTGTAGAACTAGAAACTTTACTTTAACCAGTTATTTCACTAACATTGCAGTTTGCAATAAAAAGAGGAATAACTTATAAAATTTCCACTGCTTTTTATCTAGTAAAACTAAATTGTGAAAATTACAAAGCATCAAATCGTTTTTGCAATTTCAATACCATCATATTGCTAAAAATGATTTGTAAGAATCATTATTTAGTGAAAGAGATAATTGGCAGCAGTGATACTGAAGATTTTGTGGAATATTACCTAAACCAAGTAGTATTTTAGTCGTTATTCCAGTGTTATTTCACAGCGTATCTTTATATTTTAAGAGTTCCTCTTCTGTAAAGTAGTCAAACATGGGGTTTTAATTTTTGAAACTCAAAACTTTAGATTAAATATGTTAAAAAGTTATTAAATAATTAAGAAGAATTAGTTACAACAATTTATATATTTCTTATTCTGTTAGTTTTTTATTCTTTTAATTTTTTTTGTTAATTTTATTTGCCCTGTTAGTTTAATTTTCCCCTGTAAACGAAATACAGCCATTTTTTTAGTCATAAAAAGAGTTCCAGTTTGTAAAAACACTCATTAAACTCTTAAATTTTATGAAATAAAGTCTTTTTTATTTCCTATGTTTTTTTCTTTAATAATTATTTAAATGACGTAAAACTATAATTTGACAAAAATATTCATTTTTATAGTAGTCTCTTGTTATATAGAACGCATTATTACCGTATTTAATAAAAATATGTTATTTAATGAAAAAATTTTTATCAACTTTTTATCAACTATTCTTTTCAAACTTAATAAATATACAAATTACCACCCAAGTTTTAATTATTTTTGAAAAAAAATTTATAACCGTAAGGTAATAAATTTTGATACTCTACGAAATTTATTGCAACCGTAATTTTTTTAATTTTATAAAAATCCACAGGATATTATTTTATCAAATATGAATAAATACCTTTTCCCATAGCAAATATAATTTAGATTATAAATTGATTAGATTAAATTATCTTTAATTATAAAAATTAAGATGTTGATCAGTAAATACTTTAGTCTGCCATTATTCGTTATTATGTATATTTTGTAAATTATAGCACTATTATTTCGGAACAAGAAGGTTTTCTATCAAGAAGAACTAGTGGTAGAGCAACACAAAGAAACAAACAAGTAGGTCGAACTAGAAGATGTAAGAAATTATAAAGATATTAGGGGGAGGATCTAGCAGACAACCAGCACAACAAGGACAATCAAGAAGACAACGAACACAATCGAGAAGACAAAGACGACAAAATAATGGAAACATGCAACAAGAACCCAGTTATGCACCACCAACTCAAGAATACCCACAAAATTATGGTCCTCAACCAGTCTTACCTCCAACTGAGCACATTTATCTTTAAAAATTTAGTAATGCTCCAGTAACTGCGACGATACCTAGCGTTTCAGCTAGTTCACCAGTTATAATAAATATTTATTTTACGGGTGAGAAGCCAAATTCAGCTTTTGTTTCAAATGGTAAGGTAAGTTCAGGTATTGTTTCGCCTATGGGGGTAGAGTCACCTATTGTTTTGGATGGTATGGAACATTTAGATTTACATCCGAATGGTATGGAAGAAACAGCTATTGTCTCGCAAGATCATGAAGAATTTCATTAAAAATAATTATTTCAAGAGTAAATTAAAATTTTATATAGAGACTTATCACACATAAATTATTATTTTTTGTTTATTTAAATAAATTTATTATTATTAGTTATCATTTTAAATGTTGAGACAAGTAAATTTATATTAATTAAAAAATAAAATGTCAAGGATTTTAAAATTAATAACGTTTATGAATCATTTATCCAAGTAGGAGTGTACTATGAAATTATAATTTTCAATGTGACTTTTTGATATTCATACAATGAAAATTGAGTGTATGTCTTTTTAAAATTCAAAAATAGACTTTATATGTTGATAAATAATGTATCATTATAAAGTAACTTTACATATTACATAGTTTTATTTGTTTTTAAAGAACCATAATGGCAAAAAGTATTTAAATGATTATAAGACATTTTTATAACAAAATGTAAATCACAGTTTAAGACCTGATTTTAGAATGAAAAATAGGATCTTAATCAGGCCTATAATTTTTTTTAAATTTCTACAAGTCTTTATGTTTGGTTATAATAGAACAAGTAAAACATATCATCATAGTATTTTAAATAGAAACAAACAAAAATAATATTAATAATTTATTTTTATTTAATTTAATTTTATATTATATTATATTAAAATCAAATCAAATAAAGAATTTTTACTTATTATTTTATTGCTGTACATTCATCATACTATCTCATAATATTTTTAATTATAGCATCAAATCTAAAAAATAATTTATAATAGTGAAAACTGATAAAAATAGCTTTTTTAAAATTATAATCTGCTATTTGCATGTTGCTTGATTTATTTTAAAAATATAAATTAAAAATTGGATATTTGAATTTTAACAAATAGATCGCAATTTGCGCCATTTTAAATAAAAGTTTTTTTTTAAAATAGATCCTTAAAATGAAATATATAATGTTAAGAAACCTTTTTGAATGAAAATACCAGTTATATGTTATCGCTATGGTCCTAAGGTGATCCAATACATTATAATCTGAAAACCTGGATATTAAATCCTTAAAAGCTTCTATTTTCAAACTCTCCTTCTTTGTTTTCAACTAATGCGATCTCAATATATCTTTCTGTTAAAACGTCCTTTTCTCTTATAATAAAAAGAAGTGTAGCGAGTGAAGGGTGATCGTAGTTAAAAGAGAATTAATACTGTTATTATTTCCTTCACATATATTTTTAATGAGAGGGATATTTTAAAGCAAACTTTTAGTAGCATTCCAACAATAATATTAATCTCCATGAAAAAAATTAGGTTCAAAATAGCTCATAAAGGATTCTAAACAGTTAATTTGTAAATTCACTTAATATCTGCGCCTTTATTGTTAAAAACTTAAAATTTATTACATCTAATGGCAGAAAACTAAATCCCATCAGACATTTAATATGCATTCTAAAACTAGCATTATTTTTATAAATTCAACTGATGCCGTTCTTTTGTATTTCACGCCAAATGATTTGACCAAAGTAAAATAAACAGTTTTTCATATTCTGGAATTAGAATTGATATTTTTAAACTCATTAATAGGCGCTCTTTTAAAATCTAGTATAATTTGGGAAAGATTTTATAGGTTTAACCTTGTCTTTATTACATAAAATGGGTTTGAATAACTATTTTCTTCTTCATTTTTCAAAAAGCAAAATATTAAAGGAAAATATCTTTTAAAGATATGGCAATGTATTATATATAGCTGCATAAATCCATTTGGTGAAAAATAGAATGTTCCATCCATAAGAAAAACATCTAATTGATAAATGTAATCGCTATAAGAAGTGTTGGAAAACATTAGGATTCTCTGTGTGTCATTTACACCACTATCGTAAAGCATAAAATTACTGCCTGATAGGATTTTTTGAGTTCTTAAGCTGTATGCTCATCTTTTTAAAAGGTAAAACCCATAAGATTCTTTCTTTGATTCTTTATATTTTGCTTTAGGCTCTTATTTAAAGGAAAACATTGCTTATCGCTAGGACCTTACCTAGAAAGCAATAAGGCTAGCAGCTTGTTTGACCTGATTTGTGAACCCAAAGCTAATCATCTTGATTCATGTTTAAAGGCTATTTCTTTAGTATCATCATCTGATAATTTAAGATGGTTATGAGATCTTTTTCCCTTTTCGACTACATAAAGACCAGTTTCTTTTAAAAGTGCTGGACAAACTTTTTTGATACACCTTCAGGTGGTTTTTTCACAATTACTATATCTAAAACGATACACATTGCCTTCGTATATTATGTTTTCTTTTCCTCTAGATGAGGTAATTGAAATAGGTAAATCATCTGGTGGATTTTTATTTTAAATTTTTACGGGCTATTTTAAAAATTTTGAGTTTTTTTTGAAATGGCGCAATTTGTGCCTCACAATTACAATCAGTTATTTGCATTTTAGTTGATAAAATTATAAAAATATTAATAAAAACAAATAGAAATTTTAATTTAACATATATTTTCAAATTCATTTATAATATATAACTTAATAATTATTTTTAAATTTGAGGATATGATATATCAATAAAATTTTTGAAAGATAACTGGAATAATTCAAGAATAAAAGTATAAATATGTAAGTAATTATGTATATAAGTATGTATGTATGTATGTGTGTATGTATGTATGTATGTGTGTATGTATGTATGTATGTATGTGTGTATGTATGTATGTATGTATGTATGTATGTATGTATGTATGTATGAATGAATGTATGTATCTAACTATCTATCTATATATGTATCTATCTATGTATCTAACTATCTATGCATCTATATATGTATCCATTTATGTATGTATGTATGTATGTATCTATCTATCTATGTATGTATCTATCGATACATTGGCTTTATTTCGTTTACAGGGATAAATTAAATTAACATAAAAAATAAATTAATTTTTTTTACATTATTCTTGATATTTATTTTATAATTTTTAAACATATTTAATTTAAAGTTTTAAGTTTTTAAATTCTAACCCTTTTTTTTTATACTTTATAGAAGAGGAAATATTAAAATGTAAAGATATGCTGTGAAATAATGCTGTATTAATACCTAAAATACTAGTGTTTTTAAGTTATTAGTTCACAAAATCTTCAGTGTCCCTGCTGCCAAATGTCTCTTTGACTAAATAATGATTCTTACAAATTATTTTTAGCAAGATATTGGTATTGAAATTGCAAAAACAATTTGATGCCAGGCTATTTTCACAATTTAGTTTTACTAGAATAAAATTAGTTAAACTTTTAAAAGTTATTTTTATTTATATTGAAAACTGCAATTTTAGTTAAATAACTCTAAAAAGTAAACTTTCTAGTTCTACAGTATAAAAAATTATAAATTTACTACGAAATCGTATTAAGTTATATTTTGATAGTAATGTAGAACAATTTAGTAATGCAAGTATAGTCGAGATAGATGAAACTTTGGTAGCTAAAAAAAGAAAGTACAACATAGGAAGAATGAACAATCAACAGTGGTTATTCAGTACATTTGAACGCAAAGGTGGTCGAATGATGCATAAAAACTGTTAATAAAAGAGATTCAGAAACCTTTGGAGTCCTGGTCGAATAATTCATTGCAGAAGAAACAACAGTAATGAGTGATCAATGGACAGCATATATGTCCTTCTTTTCACAAGAAAACAGTTCTAAGCATCAAATAGTTAATCATTCTGTGAACTTTGTTAATCCAGAGGATAATAATGTTTACACACAGACAATTGAATGTATGTGGAATGTGCTGAAAAGATGACCAAGAAATAAAAATCTCTTAAGAAGAATATCTCTGTTTTTGGATATAAGCTAGTACTTTAATAGAGTAAAATTGTTTTTTTTTCTTTAAAAATAAGCTTAATAAAAAAAAGGAAAATGTATGTTCAATTTTTTTTACCAAGAAAAAAATTTATAATTTTTTATTTAATATCTTCCACATCACTCGAAAAATTTTCTTCATCCATAAAAATATCCATAAGTTGCTCTCAAATGCTACAATCTTCATCACTTTCCTCTTCTATTAATGCTTCATTTTAATCATCAGCTTCTTCTTCCTCTTCAAAATTTTGACTCTCCTTATCAACATCATTATAAAAATCAATGGATGTATTTTTAAATCCATTTTTAATTGCTGATGAAGGGACAGCAAGCTATGCTTCTGATATCCGTCGACAGTTCTATACATATGAATCCTTTTTTAAATTTAAAATTTTTGTATATTCTTTGACTCCATTAATCATCCACTATTCCCAAAGCTGGCGAAGGTGAGCTTTACAAGATTCATTAACACCAATATCGAGGACTTGAAGCTTCTTAGTAAGTTCGCCTGGAATCATATCAATTAGAGTACCAACTGCAGAAAATTTCGACTTGACTTCATTAGTACGATGTCCTGGAGTTGAATCGAGCATTAAGAGTGACTAGCGATGAAATAAAGATATTTTTCTCTTTAAACATACTTTTTTGTGCCATAAATGTGTCTCACTGGAAGTCATCCACGATTTTTCATTAGCCGAAACGATAAAATTTGAAGGTAAAAATCTAGATGGTAAAGTCTTTCGGCGAAATAATACATAAGCTGGGAGTTTCTCTCCATCTGCAGTTACACATAAAACCACCGTAAATCTATTCTTCTCAGCACCTGTTGTAATAATTCGTACATTATCCGATCCTTTTATATCAATTGTAAACTTCGACGGCATATCAAAGGTGGCTGGAACCTCATCCATTTTATCGATATGTGCCAAATTGTAGTTTTCCTTATGATGTGTAACGAATTCTGCAAATTTTTTTCATTTTATCCTCCCAATCATCTGGAAACTTTTGTCATACCGAACTTACAGCACACAATGAAAGTTTGTTTCTCTTCATGAATTGAAAAATCCAAAACGATAAGCCTTTAAAATTTTAAATTTTCTATCTCGCAGCATATGCACGGCATTCTCTCATATTTGAACATCCAGAAACAGGAAATCCTTCTTTTCTCTCTTAAATTACCTATGATTTCAAGTAGATTTCAATTTCTGGCCATTGAGTGGAACGATTCTTCTTCACATGTTTTGATTCCTTCTTTGGTTTGGCTTTAATTTCATCCTTTTGCTTATTCCATTTAAAAATTTGACTAATATGAACTCTGAAATGGTCAGCTGCCTTTAAATTTGAACTGTTTTGAGCATAATCTAATGCATATAGCTTAAATTGTAATGTATAAGGCTTTCTTTTCTTCTCTGAAATACTAAGTTTGAATTAATTTAAATTTGATTTAAGCTTTTGTTTTTGTTTAAATTGGCCGAATTTTGATTTAGCTAGTAGCTTAATAAAAAGTAATAGCTTGATAAAAATCATGGAAAAAATGTGGCTTCAAAACACTCTATTAAGCTACTAGCTTAATAACCAGTAGTAGCTTATATGCTAAAAATAAGGTTAATGGAATTTTATTTAGCAGAATTTACTTGAAGAAGAAATAATAGGGATATACCTCCTAACGAACTTACGATAGAATTTGTTGAAATAAATTACAAGAAATATTAGTTTAACTTTATTTATTTTTTTTTTTTTAATTTTACATTTTCCTTAGTTTTTTTTTCTGTTAATTTTATTTGCCCCTGATAATTTAATTTTCCCCTGTTAATTTATTTTGCCCTTGTTAATTTAATATTCCCTGTAAACGAAATGCTGGCGAAATTTAATATAGAAAGGGTGTAAGAAAATATGATAGACAATTTTTTTGAAATAAGTGAGTTTTAAGTTTAACAACAAAAGTAATTTACTTAAAGAAATTTTCGAACTTATTAAATTTTAGTTTTTTTTAATAAAATTGAGGGAAAATTGTTTTGTTGATACAATTATTTAAATGGAAGTTCTATACCTGGTTTTTAGTTGAATTTATGTTTAAAAATAATGTTTTTCATGGAAATTTTCAAGAAATTGTTGATTTAATTAAAATTTTATTTTTAGGGTGAACATTTGCTTGTTGATCCGTATTTTATATGCCAAAAATTTTAATCTATTATAGATTTGTGATTTTGGATAAAGTTATATTAAAGCTAACGAAAATACCCAAAACAGCTTTGATATTGGTTGCTACTAGAGCCACTATTATATTAACACAGAAAAATCTGCAATACATTTATAGTTACTGCAATAATTAGAACGGAAATGCTTTGTAACAAAATTTGCAATTCCGATATCGATAGTGAAGATTTTCAACTGTGTTTTTCCATTCGAAAATAAAAATATTAACATCAAAGTAATAGCCAAAACCAAGTTACCTATGGAAACTCTAATAATACTTCAATACAGATATTTCAACCAATAAATTTATTGTTTTGGATCCACCTATGGCTTTTTAAAAAAGATTTAAAATCGTGTTAATAAATCCATGAATCTAAAAGAAAGATCTAAATGGATCTATAAATATAACTAAAAAAAATCTATTAATTACAGATTTTTATGACATTTTGTGATCAGATTGAGACTGCTATTTTATAAATATATTCGGATATCTTAATAATTTGGACTATAGAGATGAAATTCAAAATAAATTTTTTTTTCTGTTTTAATATTTTGATTTGGCAAAAGAAAAATACCTAACTGTAATTTTTTAAATTTATCAGATAATTAAGGATCATATTTCTTTATCGAAGGTATTTTTATACCTGATACACTTTTTGTTTATTGTAATTGATTTAAAATTGTTACCAATGATTGAAAAATAAAATTAATTGATTTTAAAACTCTATATAAATGTCCTTTAAAACGTTTCCAGTTTCAAAAATTAATTATGTTAAAAAAAACAAGTTTTTAATGTCAATTGATTATTATATTAGGATAGGGTAATCTAATTTTCTTCATTAGATCAAAATCCTTAAAGAAATCAAAACAAGACGACTGTATTTTTTTGGACTGGAAAGATATATCAATATGTAGTTTTTTGACTATTTAATTATTAAATAACAAAAATAAGATAAATTAATGTATTAATAAAATGTAAAATTTTTATAATTACTTATATGAATGATTTTTTTTATATAATTTATCAAATAACAAAAATTAATTATTTAATTTATCTTGGTTTGATCAATATGACACAAAAATATTGTTTAAAATTGTTAGCTATGATAAATTTAATAAAAAGCTGCACAAATAAGACACGCATTTATTATAAGATATAAATTCGGTATAAAATACTTTAGATTTTTAAAAAACATTTATTAACATAAAATAATTGAATAAAACCATTTTAAAATACAACTAATACTGTTTTGTATGTAACTTTTTAAGAAAATAACCTATTACTCAAATAATTATATTTATATTAAATTTCTGTATAAATATATTATTACTTCCAATAATATTTTGAATGAAATTAAAGATTGTGAAACAGATATAGTAACAAAATTAGATGGTTAACGAAAACTTATAAAAATATATGATATTTAATTTAATGTGATATAGAGTAAAACCCCTCTATAATGAACAAGTTCGGACCGGAAAAATTACCCTTGTATAACGAAAAATTCGTTTTAGAGGGGGAGCGTAGAAAAATAGAAATACCAGTAAAAAATTAAAAAAAAAACCAATAAAAATAGATCTAAAGATAAAAAAAATAAGCTACTTATTTATTTAATCATTCAATAAATTTTCCAATTCAGAAATTTTCATGGCTAATGAGGCTCTATTAGATGTAATTTTTCTTTTATAGGAATTAAATCCTTTTTAAGAATTTTTAGTTTGGTTACTATTTCTGTTTCTGGAAGTTTAATTGATTCTTTGAGTGCACAAGCTGCAATTTCAAAGGTTCCTAGTTCAATAAAATTATGTTTTAAATCGCAATCCTAATATTGTACCATCGTCGGCACGTTTAAATGATCTTGATGTATACTAATTAACGTTGACATCATATTTATTTCTTTTTCAAGATAAGAACTAAGGGTTGTTGATGCTTGGTCAAGATGATAAGTATACATTTTTTTGAAACAATTAATATACGTAATATTATTTACTTGTCTCCATGCACATATAATATGCTGAATTGCATCAAATACATTAAAGTTTGAAATAGTGCTTTTTAATGTATCAGGTGTTTTTAAAAAAATGGAATTTAAAAAGTTTTGCCGATATTTTAGTTTAAAATTATAAATTATACCTTGATCAAGTGGTTGAATTAGCGAGGTATTATTAGAAGGTAATAATAAGAATTCAACATTTGAATAGTTTGGTATAACATTTGAACTACAATTGTCAAGTATCACTAGAATTTTACTATTTTCGGATATAAATTGTGTATTTAGATTTTCTAAATAAGCTTTAAATATGTCCTTTGTCATCCAAGCTGATAAATTATGATCATAACGAAAGGCCAAAGATTCAATATTTATATTTTTGAATAATCTTAGTGATTTGCCAGCTCATATACCAAGCGGATCGAGCTTTTCACTGTTTTGGCTGACTCCAAACAGTATGCTAAGCCTATTTTTAGTCCCCTTGATCATAAAATTGTTTTCTGCAATTGTTCTATAAAAAAAAAGTATCCAGAAAAATCAAAATTCAACAAAATTAAATATACTATTGAACACATATGCCTGCACTTTTATCTCAATGTATCTTGAAAATTTTTTGGCTGCATTTTTATCAGTACTTGAGCTTTCTACAACTTTTTTTTTTTAATTCCGTGTCGCTTCTGAAATCTATACAGCCAACCATTTGTGCCTTTAAATCCACTAATGTCATGTTCTTCTGAATATCTGGTTGCTGTATTTATTAGTATCATTCCTGATTTTGGAAATGATATAGTGTTGCACTGTACAACAAACTGTTCCATGAAGTAGTCTAACTCCAGATTTTGACATTTTTCTTTTAGATTTAGAATTCAATGCCTTCATCTGCTCGTATTCTTCATCCGTTGTTTTTAGGATACCTCTTAAAGTTGATCCTGATTTCCCACGATCTGCTTTTATATCACTTTTTCTTACACCTATCTTATAAGAATCAATATTTTTAAGTTTTTTTTCAACATTTATTGACTGCCTTTTTTTTGTTGCACCCATGCGTCAACGAGAGGTAATTTTTTTTATAAATAAATTTACATAGATTTTAAAAAATCAAGAAATATTCGTTATAAGGAGGAAAACCTAAATAATAAAAAAGGCTGATATTCTCACAACTTTATTACCAGGCGTATTCATACAAAAACCTAATATATAAAAAAATACAGTTTATTTAACCATCATTTTTTAATTTTAAAAAATTTTCAGGCATTTTTCTTGATTTTAAACTCGATTTTTTTTGTTTTGAAAACTTTTTGTCCATTATATAGAAACTTTCACTATAAGGGGTTCGGTATGGAGGGGTTTTACTGTATTACTAATTAAAAAAAAACAGATAATTAAAACATATGATAATTCAAATACAAGACAAGTTTTAGATTTCATTCAAAAAATTCAGATTTACTTATAAATAAATAAGAGCAAAGTACTTTAATCTTGGTATGATTATTTCTTAAAAGTTTAGTATAAAAATTTAGATGGCTTTTGTAACAGTTGAGATTAACTTTATCTATTGCATTAAATTGAGTTGGTTTATCGAGATTTATAGTAAATTTAATTATAGCTAAACAAGATTTTGAATTTAATTTATTTAAAGAGATGAAAGTTGACTAATTTTTTATGAAGATATGTTTAAAACTTACTACCGATAGTTTTAATTTCTCATGTTTTGTAATTAAAGATAAAAAAATTATTAAAAATTTCTTTAAAACACCCAAGCTGAATTTTTATACAAGTTACTTAAAAATATTAATAACCGGTGATACGAACGAAAAGATAGATTTCTTGCAAGCAGTTGGCATTTTGAATTGGACTATGTACTATGTACGTTGCAATGAAAAGATGAAATATGTTCTATGTTTGATGATAAAATACAAAATGGTATTAACGTTTTCCAATAAAGCATGCATAAAGTATAATACTACTAAGAAGATAAGATCTCAAAGTTTTATAGCAAATTTTAAAATTAACCATAAAGATTCTTTAATTTCACTGTGGAAATTTTCACAAGAAGTTCATAGTGTTGACAGAATCAACGAGATTGATTGTGGAATAAATACACTTTATAAATTTTACGTCTTTTTGCGTCATTTATGTAAAAGGAATAAACAAATAAATCAAATAATGTTAGGTGATGAAGGAATTGTTATTAATTGTGATGAATCATTTTTTATTTAAAAAAACCCAAATATCACCGCAAAAGAGCTGCAACACAAGAATTTTGGGTTTTTGCAATTTGTTATACAAGCTTTGAGTGTTTAAGTGGTTTATGGTTTTTAATTGCTAATTTTTTTGCAGAAGTTTTTCTGTCAATAATTCAACAGCATATTTTAGAATGTTCAATCGTTAATACAGAATGTTGGGGCGCATACAATAATATTAAGTACATTTGCTGTTACAAAATAATACTGTCAATCATGCACTAAATCTTGTTAACCCCACTACTCGTGTACATAGACTTACCAGATTTAAAACTAAGGATTAAGAACATATGAAATTAAAACAGCAACGAGGCTATACCAGGAGGTCTGGGGCTGGCATGCCCTCCAAAATTTTTTTTTTCAGTTTCCATTTTTAAAGAACAAAATTTGTTTATGTTTTAATAATATTTTTGCTATTTTTTCCTATCTACTTTATGTTATTATGTATGTAAGATTAAAAATACTTATATTAATTGTAAGTACAATACAATATTAACAAATGTACTTAAAAAATTTAAAAAATAAATTACAAAACTACCACGTTAGTTTTACACATTTGCTACGGTCTTGTCTTGTTCCACTTTTCTTTAAGTTAATAACAGTATTTATCACTCTCCCTGACCTTTGCAATAAGATCTTTATCTGAAGATACAGTTTTATGCAATTCGGAACATGACAAATCTCCTAAATTACACTTAACCATTCACTCAGCTTACACTAAATATAGACCCATTCTGTTCCTCTGATCAGTTTGCACCATCTTCAGTAGGAAAAAGATTCATTCCACATAGGCATTTGATGATGACACAGAAAATACTTTTTGACAAATTATGAACATAATTTGCAGGCTCTCATATTGCTGAAAGGATAGAAATACTATAACCAACAGTTCCTCCACCGTTTTTTTGCCAAGACGAGAATGAAGCAGTTAGTAATTTACACTTATTTCTTCATAAAGTCTGTCGACTTCAATGCCAGTAAGTTCCATATTTGCAGCTTTGACCAAAGCTACCTCAGCATCTATATCGAGCTTCTGCCTTAAAGATAAAACAGTGGCTTTAAACAAAAAACTGTCCTCTAAATAATTAAATGAATTCTCCATATAGGTTTTAGCTTTCTGTTAAAAAGAGCAGAAATCATTTGACATTAAATCAATAGCAGTTTCATAGTCCTCCTTAAATGCAGATATGAGCTTATAACTGTGATTTTGAAAAACTTATCACAAAGTCTTTGTTCCAGTTTATGTTTTACTCCCTGCATGACCAAACCAACTTCTAAAATACTTAGATCTGATTTTTTAAAATTGAGTGTAGCATCATAAAAAACTGTGAGAAAATTATGGAAGTACAATAAACAGAGTTCACCAGAAGTTATGTTTGCTGCTGGATCCTCTCCTTTAGCAAAAATGGAAGTAAGAGAAGTTATAGATCTGCCTTGAAAGTCGAATTTTTTCTCATCCACAACTTCTGATAAGAAGTAACTCTTGACTGCTGGTAGCACTTGAACAAGACGACCCACAGCTAGCCACAATGTAAACCACCTAACATGAAATTATATTAGTAATTCTTGCCATTACCGATCAACAAAATCAAAAAATTCTTTAAACTTCTTGTTGCGTTTAGTACTGGAGGATAAGTAATTATATATTTTGATAATCACATTTTCAACATCAATAGGTAGAGATTTATAAGCATTTTTAGTACTATTGTGCAATATATGGGCATTACTTCCAGCAGGTATAAGACCTGGTGTTCTTATCACTAAAACAACTGAAAACTTTCTTCTTCTGGCCAAAATTGACTGCATAATTACCAGCAGAATACGCTGAAACGTTTTGCACATTTGCATCATTTTTTAAAATTGTTTCTTGAAGCATATTTGTAACCGCTTCAGCATGCTCTTCATCCAATTCCACAAAGTCCAACAACCTGTTCTGCATTCATGCTCTTAGATCTAAATAGCGAACACATATAGGGAATTACTTGTGATGGCCTTTGTTATATCCATTAGTAGCAATAGAGTAAGCTTGATTTTTCAAGGTATGGATAACAGAAATTAAACTGTATGGTGCAATTAAATTTTTCAATATAGCCTTACCTTTAGTTCGACCAGTACTAACTTTTTTGGCCAAATTTGAATCCTTAAACTGCACCAGATAAAGTTTCATTGTTCAATTCAAAGACATATACAATTGATGGGGTACACAATTATGAAAAACCGCTGTCAGTTTAATCCCAAAAACTTTTGAAACTTTATAATTATTTATCAAGAAATACATTTTCAATTTTCCTGTGATCAGCTTGGTGCTTTTAGTTTGTTGGTCACTATCAGCGTGTTTCTTTATGTCATTGACATCACCATGTCTAAAGGTAAATTTGCGATTGGTATGTGTCCATCTTGCTGCGAAAATATTCCCGGCTACACTAGTAAGTAACTGGTGGACTTTTTCTCAAACATTGTTATATTTAGTTAGCTTTTTGGCCTTTTTATTAAGCAGAGTAGACGTAGCTGGATCCATTACTGTATTTTAATTGTCATAAGAAGAATATATAACGGATAATGAAAATTTGATTGGATTTGAATACATGACAATTAAATTTTTACGAATGGGATATCCTATAGAAAATGGAAGTTAACTAATTCGGTAAAGTTCGTAATTTACAAAAGAAACAATACCGTGATTATAAACTGTGTGGTGTTGCATAAGACTAGGACTGATTACCAGTCCTTCACAATGCAATCTTGTATGTGGTGACTATTATCGAAGGGTAGTCGCTAGCGAATATTCTTTTAGGTATGATTTTGGGACCCATAATTACCCTCAATTATCCAGGCCCTCGTTAGGTGGTGCTACAAATTGGACTGGTTTACAGAGTCTATCCCAAAATTTAGAATTTTAGAACAAATTTTTAAAATTGCAACATCCCGCAGAATTTGTGATATTTGGTACCCCTACATGTACACTAAAGATATTGAACTATTCTGCAAAAAACAAAATTACAGGCAGATAAGAATGAAAGGTATTGATGGTAATGTTATCGACAACTATTTAGCAAAATTTATGTGGTGGGATAATTTCTGTCGCAAGTTTTTAAAAAAGTTGTTAATTTAATAATTTTTTTTTACCTTTTTGGGAAAATTTTAATTCTCATCTACAAATTACAGCTAGCACCTTCAAAACAACCATATAACCATAAAAAATTTTTAAGAATCAAATGATATTTTTACAAACAAAATTGATTAGAAAATTATAAGAATCATTTTATTTAATTTCTAGCTAAAAATTATAGTAGCGAATTCAATTGACTATTTACAGATCTCAATGTTAGATAATATAACAGAGTAGTATTTAACATTATTTTGGTAAATTGGGCAATAATTTTACAGATACTTACATATATGTGAATCCTACCTTACCTATTACTTAGTAATAGCTAGGAATCTATGCAACTAAACAAAAGGAAAAACTTTATTGAATCAGAAAAGTGAATTAAATTTACTCAATAAATGGTATTCTTTATTGTAAATCTCATATGCAGTATTTTTTTCATCGTTGTCACCTTATAAAATGTTAAGCTTAGTAAAGACTAAGTGGTTAAAAATCACTCAAAAAATCACTCAAAAAACTATTAATAACGCTGTTTGTGTAAAACTAATAATCAAAAATTAAGGATACTTACAAAAAAGTTTTTTAAACACCCTAATAAGAAAGAGAAACTTAATCGAGTTAGTAAAAAAGGTTCAACACTGGTTTTAAGTAATGAAATAAGATTACAATAGCATATATCTTTACATTTTATGTAAAAATAGTATAAGCATTAGAAATGAAAACTATAGATGTTCCGGATCTTTCTCTAGTATTAATCTTTGTTTGCAGTTAGTTATTTGCTTGTAATTTACTTTTCAATTTCTACTAAAATTTCTCCTAATCCATTCAACTACTTTTAAATTAAGAAATAAACTAATCAACAGTGATAAATTAATGAATGTATTAAACTAAAAATATATTTAGAAATGAACTTGAAGACCGAAAAAAAGACATTTAAATCAAATATTTTATCATAAAATCGTTTTCTGTTAATTGTCTATATTTTTAAAGATGTTAAGTCTACAAACTATAAATAGCTTATTAGTAAACTAAGGTAATCTTATCATTTTTGCTAGATCAAAAATTTTCAAATCAAGTCAAGAATTTCCCTCAAAATTACACAAGTTGAGATTCACCCCACCCAGACCCTAAAAATAAATATTTAATAAAAAATATAAATAAAAATATTATTGAAATCCTTAATTTATTAGGCTGTATTTATGTTAAAGTGTTTTCTTATAAGCACAAATGTTTTTTCATATTTATCCCAATATACATTATCACTTCACATAGACTGCCAAAGATAAGACTGTAATAAATGCTATTTAATATCTTTCATTTCTTTACCTTATTTTTGTTTGGCATAATACGAATCGACATATTGGGTATGTACTGTCGTTTTAGGATGAACAAAGTGGAGTGAGTGGTTAACTTTCAAATGAATAAAATTAAGATCCCTTGATATAGTATTATAGCCAAACCATTCCGGATTGTGAATTACAGTCCCGGGTAAACATATCTGTCTTATGTTTTTAATGAGTTTTGCAGCTGAACGATTTACAACAACAGTAATATATTCTTTTGCTGTAGTTAAACTTGTGTTTTGCAAGGTGAATACCCATATCTAGGAAGTTCAATCTCTTGGCCTATGGTTTTTACGGTTATGACAATAAAATTTTATCAATTTGAACTCATACAGCGTTACCACTTAATCTTATTGGGTTTTGAATAAAATATTATTCAAAATTAATTTTTAATGAAGCATAAAATTTTATACAAGTGTTTTTAAACAGACTCACTTCCTTTCTAGCCTAATGATTTCGCTTATCCTTCAAAACCCTGTAAATTAATTCAAGAAGGTTTTTGAATGACAAATTAGAATTGTAAAAAAAACTCTCAGAAGGTATGTTTCTGATTGTTTTATATTTTAGTCGACAGATCTTTTAGATACATTTAAACACTTGACCGTCTTGTATATTATTGAAAACATATAATCATACTGCTGAAAAACGACACAAACAACGTAGAGTGTTTTTAAGAAGCACCTTTTAAATGAAGAAATCTCTTATAGCGTTGTTGTCAGATGTTAGCAAGGTTCAAAAAAAGTTCTCACATTCAGTTGGCATTTTTAAAGGGTTTTATTTTTAATTACACAAGTAAATTTTTTCCCCTGGATAAAATTTTTTACTAGATCCTAATTTTTAATATAATTAAAGCTCTTTTTTTAAAATAAACACAAAGATTAATGTCTGTTATTTAAAATAACTCAATGATACACTTCTACAGATATCTGGTCAGCCAGAACTAGTATTTTCTTTTAATGTCTACCCGAAAGACAGATTTAAATTGACTAGAATAAGATAAATATTTATTGATAGTTGGTCGGTTAAGTAATACTCATATATTTGATGTTGATGTAGGAGATCTTATTAAAAATTCTTTGGAAATACAATTTATCTATATTAACGTAATGTATAAAAATTTGGGACATCTTTTATGTTTTTATTTATTTCTTCACTTAGTATACTTCCTTCATAATAAAATATGAACATTTAGAATAATTCTATAATTGATAAATTTTTTACATATTCTTGCTACTTAAGAGATTTGACAATTATAGCAATGAAGCAAAATTTAAACTTTCTCAACATAAAATATGTGCTTTCTACTCATTTATCGTAATTAATAAGAAGATACATAAAATTATATCTGATAGTACTACTAGCTTACATAGATTAGAGAATCTTAAAGCCATCAACATAAATAGATTTTACTAACTGTCAATATAAGAATATGTTATCTAATAGTATACTAAAATAAAACTTGTTGTTCCTCCATAATTCACAATGAATTTACACTTAAATTATGTTTGTAAACCTTGAAAATATAGGAACAGATCTCAATAAACCATATTAAAAGTCCTCCTACAACAATGAGATTTTTTTAATTGATTAAGATTGCTTTATATTAAAATCATCCTGAGCTCTCTATATATTTTTAAGATGAAGAAAATTAATATTATTTTACACTTTTTCTAGATTTAGCTGATCTTGATGAAAAAATTGATTAATAAAAAAGAAATAATAATATTATGGAGTTTAAATACTAGCTTTTAGGATTATTGCAACTGCTGAGAAAATATTTTATGTAAGAATACACGAAAATATGTAAACTTTTTTTAATCATATGTTTTAAATCATAATGGATCCAAATTACTTATAAATAACAAGAGTTAAATACTTTGTTTAAATATGACTTTAAAAATAGTCGAGGAAACTACTTCAAAATACTTGTTACTGTGAGCCATATATCTACTAGTTGGAATACGTGACATTTTTTACTTTCAAGAAGATAAATCTTGTAAAACAAGCGACAATATATAAAAAATTCCAAACCTTTTTTAAAAGTAATGATGAGCCTAGACATGAATAGCTATAAACAAAATTTTTATGAATTTTAAGATAATTATACCACCAAGCGCTTGAATGCATACAAATTTTAAAATGCTTTAAATGAAACATAATAAACCTTATTTTCTATTTATGTCAGCCTTGTAAAAGTGTTGAGTTACTTTTGTTAAATTTTATACTACCTTATAGAACTTTTTACCATGTTTTTTTGGAACAGTTCAAAGATATTGGATATAAACTTGGTTACTTAACTGTAAAGAATTACTATTATAATTATTGCTAAATTTTATATTTTATTTCAAAATTTATTTGTAATTTTCTGTTTTCTACATGGGGATATTTATTTAAATTAACTTCTCTTAGTTTTATTATTGTAGATTTATATTATGTAGTTGTTTAAAAATAAATATTCTTGATATTATGTTATTTTTTAGGTAATATGGTAATAGAACTTAATGGATTAATAATACTTATAATCTAAGATATAATTAAAAGAAATGGTATATTTGAATTTATATTACATTATATTTCAGTTTCATTTATCTAAATAAATTAATTAATTCAAGACAAACTTACATAATAACTTAGGAACCGTTCATCTTTGTGTATAATAAATAGTCAATCTTTAAGAAGTATTGGTAATGTAATAGAAAATTTATTGGTAAGTAACAAGTAATATTATACAAAACTTACTAATATCATAAATTTTTCATACACAGTAAGAAAGTATTTATCCAAAATTTATCAGATTCTTTCCAGAATTTATTCAAAACATTAATTTTATTCTTTTTATGTAAAAATCAAAGTTTAACTACTAATAGTATTAAAGCATCAAAATTATAAATGGTTTATTGGTGTATCAGTTTTTAAAATATTAATTTATGGATGATATCTCTTAGATTATCGTAAAATGTTACTAATATTTTAAAAATATTTTAAATCAATATGCTATAAAGTTTAATGGACTTTGTATTAACCGTAAAATCAACCTTTCAAAGATCATTGACAATATGGAAATGTTGTTCTAAAAATATTTTAAATTCAGATGTTTCCCATCTATGAAAAATTCTCAGATTACGGCTTTAAACTTTTCCAAATTAACTTATTCAGTATTTGTTGATATTATTCTTTGAAGTCATATTGTAATATGATAATAAATAATATTTACCATAGTAAGAATATACAAACACCCAAAATATAGTTAAAATATAGATTTTTTATTTTAAAACATGGAAAGATTTGGAAACTTTTATATACTCAAAACCCATATAAAATTAATAAAATCTGTAATTCCAAAATTTTACTAAATATTTATGCTTCAATAAGAATAATTAGATTTTATAATCATTTAAATATATTTGATAAGTTTGTTTACAAGTTTTTTCTTTACGTTGCCATAAATTTGATCGATTAAAATCTATTTGATTTATAATTTAGAAAAACACAAAATAATCAAATAAGTTTTTAGAATAAAATTAACTTGGCATATAGAATATAGGAATTTTTACAATTTTTTTTAATGTTATTATAATGTGTTGGCTTGGTAGAGATATTTTAGATAAATGAAGTCATGTAAAAGATATTTAACTCTACAAAAAAAACAATTTATTAAAAGTAAAAGTTGCAAAAGATATCATTGAATCAATTTTGGAGTAAAGTTTTGTTGATAGAATATTATTACTATTGATTAAATATATATATACTACCATATTGGTATTTAAAATAGTGGATGTTTAGCACTTTTTGAACTTATACTGCTAGAGATGAACAAAATATAAGAAACTCGACTATTTATATAATTCTATATACCTATAATAAAATGCATTTTTTCAAAATCTTATATTTATGATGATATACTCGGACACACTGATAGTAATTTATTTTAGGTAAATAAATTGTATCCTTATATTCGTTATATATTATTCCCCTAAATTTTGTTAACATGCAATACATCAATTAATTTTTATGAAATCCTGTATGGTTTAATTAATTAGGTTATGATAGAATATACATTTCATTCATTATATCACAATATAAACTAAAACATTGTATAAAATTATTTTAAATAATTTATTCTGATAACTACTATGAGAAATATATATTTCTTAACTTTCTAGTGGAAAAATTACATTTATAAGTAACTTTTATGGTGATTTTTGCTTCTCTGTATTCTAAATGACATGATTTAGAGATTTCTAAATATAATTCTTTCAACCAAAAATTATTAAATTGACCAAAGTTATTTTTTATACAATTTTGTAACGAATTTTTCATACGTTTTTAAAACCTACTTATATTTTCTACTCTTTAAATTTCATATACATAAGCATATCACGTGAAACATTTACTATAATACTCATCTATAATTTATTCTTGAACGATCTTCTCCTATTAGATTATGATGACTCAGAGTTATGATTTTGAAATCTTTTTATGTAAAAAAATCAAATATTATCTGCAACTATCTTAGAACAAATTGAGGTACTATTTCGGCAAATCCCCCCCAAAAAAAAATTAAAAATTAACCAATAAAAATAACATTAACATAACTATAATAAATAATTACAATTAT
>CAKKLC010002396.1:29849-47924 GCA_918559645.1 Ceratonova shasta | reverse complement strand
CCCCCCCCCCAATACCCGACATCAACCTAAATATCATAGGCTTGGAATATTCTGGTTAATAAACGTATTATGATACATCATTTTTAAAAATTTTAGTTTGAATTAGAATTATTAAAAATACTATAAAAGTTTTATATGAACCCATAAGCTTTTGACTAAAAAGAGTTGAAATGCAATTGATATCAATTAAATAAAGAAATATTCTTGCAAAATTTATATAAAATGTTTAATTAATAAAAGAAATTTGGTGGAAAGAAATCTAATTTGAAAATAGTATTAAAATAAAATAGAATTTTCTTTAGTAACTTCATTTTAAACCTTCAAATATGATCTTTATCAATACACGAAGCTTATGTTTATAAAAAGTTCAAAATTAATGGAAAAATTTAAAATATATTTTTTAATATTAAATACAATAGAACAAAATAATTAAATTTTTGATGTTTCTTTTGATCAAAACATTTTTGCTAAGATATAAATAGTATGTCCTTTATTTGTCATTAAAAAATTTAAACTATTACATTACCATATAATTGATTCTTTTGAAGGTCTAATTAAAAAATTTGAAATAAATCATTTACGGTAAGACAAATTCGATATTATCAATGATTAAATTTGTATATATATATAAAATTTAATTTAGTACCTATTATAAAACTATTGAAATTCTATTAAGGATTATTTAAAGAATAAATTATTTGATTTACTTATTCCTTTATGTTGGATATTTATTGTTTATAGTAAAACATACATTTATAAATTAAGATGTATCTTATTATAAAATTTTTTTTAAATTTTCGTTTTTTTATAAGTTTCTATTTTATTTATATATAAAAAATGTAAACAATTTTTTTTAAATTAGTTTCAGAGATTGATATAGTGAGTTGGACTCACGAACAACAAATTTGTTTAAAAATAAAGAAATCTTTAAAAATTAGAAACAATAACGATATTAAGAATAAAAATACTAAAAAAGATAAGAATATTAAAAGGTTTAGAATTTAGTTGAATTCTGAACATAACCCTGTTTTAATTAGAACGACCATAACAATTTTCCTTTAAAAAGTCAAAATAATTAGTTTTCCTTAATGAAAGGATATTTATATACAAATATAATCAAGGTGTACTTGAGTCCTGATTAAGTAGTATAAATGAAAAAAAAAAGAATCATTCATGAGGTAGATAAAATATTATATTCTGGGATGCTTGCATTGTTTATTAAATTTTTAAAAAGATCTTATAAGATCAACAAGCTAAATATTAAAATCTTAAATAATTATGAAATTTATTCAAATAACAAATTTTGAAAAAATATTTTTACCAGGAAATTATTTATTATTATATATAATGGTAATGGAGTTGTTTTAGGTGGGCAAAAAAAATTAAAAAAAATATTAAATACAAAATTTTTAATTAAATACAAAATAAATTAATAAAACAAAGTTAGAATATAATTTAAAAAAGATAAAAAATCTCCAAAACATGACTAAATTTGTAGCTTTGATCACTTCCACAGCAACTGAAGAATCTACCTATCAGTTTTGTCTTGATAATAATCTAGTCAAAAATGAGTTTTATTGTCCTGACTGCAATAGGAGAATGAACTTGGAACATGGAAAAATACGTCATGGTATTAATGATAGGATCAGATGTCCAGCTAGAGAGTAAAGAAAGACAGAAGGTATGTATACAGGGTCAATCTTTGCAGGGGCGCACATCCCATGTTCCAAAATTTTAAGAATCGTGTATTTGCATTGCTTAAACATTAGTGTAAGAGAAATAGAAGAAGAATTAGAAATTGACAACGCAGATGTTGTTAGAACAATTATTAAGTGGAAATCAAAATTGCTTTTTTCTCCACATTAATTGAAAACTGGGGATACGATCCAAATCGACGAAACCTATAAATATTCAAGAAAAAATGATGCTGGTCGTGTTCTAGCAAATGAAAAGTTTTGGATTGTGGGAGATTTGCAGAAGAACAAAAGAAATACGGATATTTTCAACTAAAAGAAGAACAAAATCTGTTCCACACAATTTTATTACAACAAACATTGTGCAAGGAACTAGAAAAATAATAGACTATTAGAGAGGCTATCTTGGGATCGAGCAATATGGTTATGAGCATGCTCGAAAAAATTTTAAATTAAATTTTGTTGACCTAACTGACCCTAAACTACATACCCAGAATATCCAAAGACTATGGCGATCCTTAAAAGAATCTATACCTAACACTAATTCAGAAGACACGTTAAAAAATTCCGTCCCACTTTTTGAACTAGAATACAACTTAGTAATAATTCATGCCCACCAAAAATTCTCTCTTTTTTTGTCTGCATGCAGATGAACGTGATTTAAGATTTCTATTTTTTTTTAATAAATTTATTTATTTTGCATTTACTCTTAATTTTTTTTTAATTTTTTTTAATATTTATTGCCCACCCAAAACAACACCACTACCATTTTATTTTATAAATTTATTTTTTTTTTTATTTATTTTACATTTAATTTTAATTTTTTTTAATATTTATTTAAATATGGAATATTCATAATTATTTAAAAACTGGAGATCGATTCTATATTTTCATTCAAAATATTTTCTTAGACTTCTTTGTAACCTATGTATCTAACCTGACAACGAAAAGGATTTAAAAATAATTAAATAGTCATATCTTTCGGTTAACTAGAACTCTAAATAATATTCTAATGACCTTATCAACCTGAAAACTAATGTATTGCACAAAGGTTCAATTTTTCCATTATAAGAATGTTATTTTTATTTATGGAATCAAATAATAATAGGTGATAGTGTGATAAGTTTTTAAAAATTATTTCTGTTTATAAAATACTGAATTTTATTAATCATCAAAGTGTCATTGACTTTCTTTTAACGGATTTAATATTGACGCTAATCTTTTACTGTTTAATACAACTTCTCAACTAGTAAGTTTAATTCTAGATAAGATGAATGAAATTGAATTATTTAAAAATAATTATTATCAATAAATAACTAGAAATACATAGTAAAACAGGAATAATAGATTTTGAACTTTCCAAAATTTAAACATGAATTAAAAAGTTATTTATTTTTCGATTTTGTTATCAATATTTTATTTTTTAAAATAAGTTGTTTGAAATTGGAACTCACTTTTACTATTTCTCAAGTCGTAATTTTCTCAATAAACCATGGTGTTTTATGCATTATAATTGTAATGATTATCTTTGAGAAATATTTTTTTTTTAAATTTTTAATTATGTTTTCCTTTAATTTTCTACTAGTCTTGCATTTATTGGCTACATTTCAAAACAAAAAATATCAAATTTATTTTAGCTGAATTATATTTAACATAAAACTGTCATTAAACTACGTTTAAAATTTCAATTATATACAAAAATATTTAAATATTCAATCTTAATAATATTCAATATAGTATATGAATATTCTTCTATTATTACAAATTTTTTGACTAGTACTATAAGATAATAGATATGAAACAAAAAATTTATTAAAATATATAGTAACAATATATTAATCAAATTTAAATAAAGAATTCCCTGGGTTTACATTAATTAATCCAAGAGAACAAATATATTTAATCAATTTCAATTACTATATATATACTTATACATTTTCCAAAAATATTTTACTAATGAATAATTTAAGAATATTTTTAATTTTTATATTATAATAAGTATCTACTATATATTTTCATTTTTATTTATATTTAAATATTAAATTTTTTTAATTTTATGATAAAATTTACTTATGGCTGTCGGCTTGAGTAAAGTTTCATCTAAATAAAATAACCTTAAAAAAATAGTATCTTTTCCATAAATAGATTGTATATATAATTAAAACCGTAATTTATATTCGACATATGCAAATAAATATTTTTATTATACGAGTTATTACAAAATTATAATCAAAAATGATTTCACATTCAAAAAAAATAATTTCATTAATCTAAAAACTATTAGTTATTGGCAGTTTCAACGCATTTTTTTTAATTTTTACTAAAAATAACAAAAAATTAATTAATTAATTAATTAAATAAATAAATAAAATAAACTTAATAAATTAAAAAAAAATCAACAATTAAAGATGGTTTAATATTGCTAATAAAGTATTAAATCTTTCCCTTTATTCGATAGCATATTCTCACATAACCTATATGGAATATTTCTGAATGTTCTTCTCTTAAAATTCCGACTTTCGATCTTATAAATTTTTTGGCATTTGACCAAAAACCTTCAATATTTTGTGTATGTACCTCAAGATGCAAAGGATTAACAAAATGTAATGAATGATTTACAGTTACATGAGAGAGATATTAACAATTCGTCGAATGGCAACGGCATATACTTTCTATTAATATGTAATAGCTTTTATACCTAATAGAAGCCGATGCGATAAAACAGTTGTTATTACAACAGCAGTCTTTGAAGCAACAGAAACCATGAAAAATTTTCTAGTACCTTGATCGATCCCCCCTCCATACCATTGTCCATTCGTTAATCTCTTTCTTTGATATTTTACATTGAAAAACAAGCTTTCATCCAATTCCACTATTTTAGTACTTCCATCTTCATTTAATCCTACCAACATTTCATGATTTTCACCTGGAAATTTCGAAAAAACTTTATGAATTAGTCCGCTAAATTCACCAACGGTTTTTCTATTGATGTCCAATTCATATGAAATTATTTCAAAATTTTCACCATTAATATAACGATAAATAATTTAGAACGAAAGTTTACTACTTTAAAAAAAACTACCTTTTCTAATTAAAACAGAAAAAGTATATGGTTTATTGCAAACCCGAAAAAATTTATCCAAATTTCCATTTCGTTTAATTACATTTAAATAGGGGTTATCACATATTTTAATATTTCTAGTTTTGAAAGCCATTCAAGTTGTTTTTGTGGTGTAGATAAGCTATTGGTAATGTAATTTTCATTTATTTTCATTGCTAAAACTTCTATAGGAGAACAAATTTCATCTGTTGATATAATTTCGTGTTTATATAAGAGATATTAGAAATTAAAAAAATGAGTTGAAACAGCAGGTAATCAAACTATTTGTACATCATTTACTACATCACTAATATTCTTATGGAAAAACATACTAAACTAAATAAATGCGTTAAAACGGCAAGTAACCAAACTATTTGTACATCATTTGCTACATCACTAATATTCTTTTGGAAAAAAATTATAATTAACTAAATAAATGCATTGAAACGGCAGGTAAACAAACTATTTTTACATCATTTGCTATATCACTAATATTCTTTTTGAAAAACATACTAAACTAAAAAATGCGTTGAAACAAGAGGTAACCAAACTGTTTGTACATTATTTGCTACAAAACTAATATTCTTTTGGAAAAACATACTAAACTAAATAAATGCGTTGAAACAGCAGGTAACAAAACTATTTTTACATCATTTACTACAAAACTAATATTCTTTTGGAAAAACATACTAAACTAAATAAATGCGTAGAAACAGCAGGTAACCAAACTATTTTTACATCATTTACTACAAAACTAATATTCTTTTGGAAAAACATACTAAACTAAATAAATGCGTAGAAACAGCAGGTAACCAAACTATTTTTACATCATTTACTACATCACTAATATTCTTTTGGAAAAACATACGAAACTAAAAAAATGCGTTGAAACAGCAGGTAACCAAACCTTTTGTACATCATTTGCTACAACACTAATATTCTTTTGGAAAAACATACTAAACTAAATAAATGCGTTGAAACGACATGTAACCAAACTATTTGTACATCATTTGCTACATCACTAATATTTTGTTAGGAAACATTATAATTAACTAAATAAATGCGTTGAAACAACAGGTAACCAAACTATTTTTACATCATTTGCTACATCACTAATATTCTTTTGGAAAAACATACTAAACTAAATAAATGCGTTGAAACGACAGGTAACCAAACTATTTGTACATCGTTTGCTACATCACTAATATTCTTTTTCAAAAACATACTAAACTAAATAAATGCGTTAAAACGGCAAGTAACCAAACTAGTTGTACATCATTTGCTACATCACTAATATTCTGTTGGATAATTATTATACTAAACTAAATAAATGCGTTGAAACAGCAGGTAACCAAACTAGTTCTATAAAATTTGCTAAATCACTAATATTCTTTTGGAAAAACATTATACTAAACTAAATAAATGCGTTGAAAAGGCAGGTAATTAAACTATTTTTACATCCTTTACTACATCACTTATATTCTGTTAGAAAACATAATTAACTAAATAAATGCGTTGAAACAGCAGGCAACCAAACTATTTGTACATCATTTACTACATCACTAATATTCTTTTGGAAAAACATTATAATTATCTAAATAAATGCATTTAAACGGCAGGTAACCAAACTATTTGTACAAAATTTGCTACATCACTAATATTCTTTTTCAAAAACATACTAAACTAAATAAATGCATTGAAACAACAGGTAACCAAACTATTTTTACATCATTTACTACATCACTAATATTCTTTTGGAAAAACATTATACTAAACTAAATAAATGCGTTGAAACAGCAGGTAACCAAACTAGTTGTACAAAATTTGCTACATCACTAATACTCTTAATGAAAAACATCATACTAATTTAAAAAAAAATGTTTATTCTAATAATATCTGTATGTTAAAATAATATTTTATAGACAAATCTCGTTATTATATAATAAAACATTTTCAGTCTATTTTTAAATTAAATATATAACCTTATTGATTCATTATTATCAATTACTTATTTGAAACACGTTATTTTATTGTTTAAAAATTATTATATCACAATCTCAAAAAATTTCTGTACAACACTTTGAATTCTTACCAAAATATCTACATGTTTCACTTAATTGAGAATAAAAATTATTTTTGATTTTTATGCTATAATTTGTATTAAAGATGATATATTGTAGTCTTAGACAACAATTTTCAAACAGAATTTTTAGAATTTCAAAACTTTTCAACCCATGATTTACATTAGTGCAATATAATCTTAAAATAATTTTTGATAGGAAAAAAACACTTTTTATCTATTAAAGTCAATATCTAGTATAAATTATTAAAATTTTTGTTACAAAAATCTTAAATATATGATCTTCAGAATCTATTCTTTTTAAAAATTCAAATAACAATATACATTATATTTTAATTTTAAAAATTAATCATATTTTTAGTATGTGTTAAGGTAAAAATACATCCAAAATATTAATTATGTAATCATAATGGCATATTTAAGAATTAATCTCATTTAAACTCTAATAAATATTAAAATATTCTATTAATTAAACATTAATACTAATTTTTAAACTGGATAATTGATAAAAAATAATTTTTATTAGTAAAATTAATTAGAATACGATGAAATAATTTTGATAAATTATTTTAATGGCCGATCCATAGTCGGAACTCTAATTAATGGTTTATTTAACCTTTTAATATAAATATTTTTACTTCGATGTTTTTGATGCTTTTTTAGGTTTTCTTCTGTCTAAAAGATTTTTTAAATGTACTTGAATCAATAAAAATGATAATTAACACAATGAAAAATATCAAAAATACTCCAATCATAGGATATATAAAAGAATAATTTGCTATAAATTTTTCATACACAATTACAATAAACTTCAATACGCATAGATTTAACAATATTAATCTTAGAATCAGTATAATGACATGAAAATAATTCTTTGAAGTCAAAACTTACACTCTTAATTTCAATTAGATAATTTTCGATAAAGTTAAAAGGTTTTAAATGAATATTTTCAGATTCTGTATTTTTACAAATTGTTACCCTCTAATTTCTTTCCTTGTAACCTCCATTCTATTGACCCGTCAATTGGATTTCCATTCAACCCACAACTAAGTAACAATTTTTTACCAACTCCAACTCTCTTAGTATAATAAGCATCGTATTCTTGAAAAGTTACATTATCTATAAAAATCAAATTATTTTACTAAATATTTCATTATTATAATGATATGTAAGGTTATCATGTTTCAAATATAGTTGATAGTTTGCATAGGTGTTTTTACGTAAATAGAAAGATAACTTAATTTCATATTGAATTTACTGTAAATTGTAGCTTGTCATCCACTGTAAAATTATTAATTTTAAAGTTTTTGTTTTCTAATAAAATACAGTTTAAGTCAGAACACGGTCCAATAATAGATTTTTTAGAATATAACCATTTCGCAGAAATATTATCTAAATATGGAAATATACATGTTATAGTAATATAATCGTAAATGACTGGGTTCTCTTTATTTGAGCTACACTCCAGTATATTTATATCTATAAATAAGGATAATTTTACCGTTTTTTTCTAATTTTAAAACAAGTAGAAATGAAAATATTACTATAAATGTAATCATTTCTATTAATAGGATTATTTTTACTAAAAATAATTCTTAAATATTTAATTACTCGTTATCAAAACAATCAATATTTAACTTTCTTGTATATAAATGAAATAAAATTTTAAAATTTTTAATATTTGTGTAATTGCAATCTATATATTTATAGTAAATTTATTTTGCTATTTTAAGTGTTACATAACAAAATTTATTAATCTTTAAGTGTAATTAACACTTTATTTACTTAAAGTTTATAACATTGATAAATAATATTATATGTTGGGATTTCAGTACATAATAAATTTTTATATTATAACAAAATAAATTAAAAAAATAAATAAATTAGAAAAAAAATATTCATAATTTAAAACAGAACAATTATTTTGTTAATTTATATTTAATTTTAATAATATTATTTAAAAGCTCAACAAATTTATTTTAATATACAAAACAGAAAAATTAATATTTAGTCATCTATTTAATTTTGTTATTGAGTAAAATATTTCATTTTATATTTAATACAAAAAAATTATATTTTGTAAATTATTTCATTTTATATTTAGATTATATAAAAATATAATTAATTCTATTATTAAATCATATAAAGAATTATTTAATTTAAATATATAAAATAGAAACATTTATATCTAGTAAATTCATATATTTATATTTTATATAAATAATAATAATATTAATAATAATTATAAAAAGAAAAATTATTATTAAGTATACTCCCTAATTTATAATTAATTTTATAATATACAAAAATAATATTTAGTAAAATATTTAATTTTACTAATAAATTGATGAATAAAAACAAATAATTTTAATATTTAGTAAAGAAAAATTACTATTAAATATAACCATTAATTTATAATTAATTTTATAATATACAAAAATAATATTAAGTAAATGATACAACTTATATTTAATTTTATTATTATTTAATAAATAAAATGAATAATTTTAATATTAAATTAAGACAAATTATTTTTAAATATAACCATTAATTTATAATTAATTTTATAAAATAAAAAAATAATATTTTGCAACCTATTTAATTTAATTTTATTCAATTTAATAATTTTATTAGTAAATAAAATATAACAAATCTTTAATTATAATATATTAAATAATTAATTATATAAAAATATATCTAATTCATATATTAAAAATAGAAACACAAATATTTATCTATTAAATTTATTTTTTTATATACAGTAAAATTCGTTTAAATAGAAGTTGCTTATAACGATTTTTGTCACCTAAACAGATTTTTAGGGTCCAAATTTGTTCTTTTCTTTAGTTTATTAAGTAAAAAGTTACTTTTAAGCGTTAACTTATAAACAAGATAATTTTTTTTATTGCCTTTTATAAAGGGTAACAAAAGGAAGAAAACATTAACGCTAAAGGAAAAATATAAGAAACTTTGCAAGCTTGATAATGGAAAAACACAAGAATCACTAGCAGAACATATTAAGTATCTCCATTAGTAATAAATAGCATCAAAAATAAAAGAGAACAATCGGTCAGTATGGTAGGCTCAAGATACTTGGGAACTAAAAAAGAAAAGAATTCGCCTTTTACTGTGGTTAAAGAAAAATTGCTGAAATTGTTCAAGGTTCAAAGATAAAACAACATACGAATCAACGTACACGTTTTATCATAGAAAGCAGATGATATTGCTAAGTATAAAGGATTAAGAATTTTCAATGTGATCCAAGCTGGATTGCAAGATTTAGAAAGAGAAACTCAATCGTCTTCAGTAATATATCTAGAGAGTCTAAATATGTCAACTCAGTAGTTATTTCAGAGTATATAAATAAAGAATGGATAGAAATAAGAAAATCTTACGATGAAAGAAACATATTTAATCCTGATAAAACAGGGTTGTTTTATCGCATGTTACCTTCGAAAACTTTTAAATTTAAAGTCAAAGTTACCTACGGTACCAAAATGTCAAAAGATAGGATTATTGTTTTACTTGGTACAAGTATGACAATTGAAAAGATTTTGCCACTTAAAATTGGGAGTATTTAAAAGAGAGATATTTTAAAAATAAAAAAATGGCAAATGTAAAATATTATGTCAAAAAAATGCATGGATGAGCTTGGATATCTTTTAACACTTTTTATCAAAATGGTTATGCAGAATTTAGAAAAATCAGTCGAAATATATGTCTTTTGGTAGATAACTGCCTCTAAAACCCCAAAATAAATAAAATTTTAACAAACATTCAAATGTTTTTTCTTCCTCAAAACACAACCAGTGTATTACAGCCTATAGATGATAGAAATATAATGAATTTTAAAGTGAATTATAAAGAAAAATTCGTAACAGATTTCTTAAAAACCAGAGAGATGAATAAAATATATAAAGTAAACTTTCTTGATGCCATCTAAATGATACAAAACAAGTGGAACGATGTGACTGACCAAACAATAACAAATTGTTTTGATCATTCAATGATCTCTTTTTGTATAAATAACCACATAATCTTAAATAGCGAAGAATCTTTTTGAAATATTATCAATGACAAGTCAAAAGATTTATCAGATATTTTCACCTAAAAAAATTAAAATACGTTTTTGAATTTGGACTTTAACATTCAATCAATGAATACCGTAGTTGATCAGGAAAAATCAGAATTTATTTTTTAAATTTTAGAAGTTATTTCGATGCCAGAGCAGAGTGAGGTAAAAATTAAAGAAGCATTGAAAGCAATCAAAATAGTCAACAATTAATACTTCTTAGTAGCCGAAAATTCCAGTGAATATAACAAACTTTTAATAATTGAAGATGAACTGCACAGCTGTTTTTTACAAGAAAAATCCAGGAATTTAAAAATAACAGAGTTTTTGGTTTTTGTTTAATAGAAATAAGTATCTACATTTTTTTAACCATTTAAAAAGTGTTGTTTTAAATAGAAAAAACCGCTAAAACATAAATTTTTTTAAGGTCTTAATATAATTGGTCTTAAGCGACTTCTACTAAAATTAAATAAAAAAAATATTTTATTATATAAAACATTAATATTTATATTTTGTAACCTATTTAATTTAATTAAATTTCATAATTATATTAGTAAATAAAATATAAAAAATCTTCAATTTTATAAAATATTAAATTTTATTTATTTGAACCTAATACTAATGAAGAAAATAAATTCAAACTTTAAATCAAATACATAAGACTTAAATTGGTCATAATATTGTACATCTATAAGGATTTTTAAAACTCTACTACCCTTTTTAATTAATAAAATATTAAGTGTTTGTCTAATTAATTCTTTTATAAAAAATACTTTTATTTCCCGCAACTATTTAATTTTTTTCTGTTTTAAATTGTTAGTGGAAAATAAGAAAATTGTAATTAAATTTTAAATCTGAACTGCTAATTTTTTTCCATAATAAATAAACTGATAAGCTTCATATTCTGTTTGAAAACAAAAAATAAATATTGATAATTGATTTCTATAACAATATTTTCTTTAATTATTTCATTCCAAAACTCTTAAATTAAAAAAAAATGGCAAAATTTAAAATTTTTAAGAACTGTATCATCTTTATTGCTAAATATCTAGTTTTCCAATCCTATTTCTTTTGGGCGACTGGATTGAAGCAAACTTTTAATTAATATAATCGACATCATCAGTCTTATGATATCATGGTATATTTTTAATATGATATTTTTTATTTTTCTATTAAGTCAACTACAAAACTTTTATCCCAACTTAATTTTTGTATTAATATTAAATTAATAATGAAATTTTCATCCTATTATAATAACAAATATTAATAAAATATTCCATTATGTACTAAATTTTCCAATAATTTTCTTCTAATTTAAATGTAAATTGGTTATGGAAGATAAATTTTTTTAATAAACTTTCCAAAATGTTTTAATTAAAATATATTAACATATTTAAACATGAAAATATATTAAATATGATGATAAAATCGGTTGATCCATAGATCAAATCGATCTATATATTGAACACAGCGTTCAAAACTAACCAAAATTAAGATTTAGCCAGCAGGATTAGTACCTCCAATATTTTACTAGGCCACCAAATATTTAATAAGCATGAATTTAGTTTTACTTTAGTTGGCAAGCAGATAACCAAAGACACCAATTTACTCCTGGTAAACTAAATACACATAATACTAATGTTGATATTAAATAAAATACTCTTGTTAAACATCATTTATGGTTAACTAAACACAACACTAATGTTAACACAGTAATACATATAGTAAAAAATATAGTCACAAGGTCACAACCCAGATATGATGTATCACCAACAATGTAAATTCATATGTTTACATACTGCTTACTCTAATACATAATACTCGTCATCGTTATCCTTAGAGTCTGAGGCCGAAATAGAACTGTGGCTTGACCCCTTGCTCCAACTTTAAACTCAGGTCTTCTGCAGCGCTGCCTGTCACTGTTCCGACGTGTGATGGATGGAATTGGGTCAAAGTCATCCAACTCTCTCTTTTTTAGCATCATCATGAACAAGTCTGATTAGGTTGGGTCCTTCAGTCTATACCTCCAGTCACTTTTGACTTGTTTAATCATACTTAATTCTCTCTCTGCATAATTAGAGCAAGATAGCATTGTCAAAGAGAGCCAGATCAATTCCATATCTTTGTGATATGTGGCTTTATTAAGATCAGATAGTGAAATGATTTTAGTGTCAACTTTATATTTATTTGGTAAAAAAAATTTCACTGAACACATTTATTCTTAAAGTTTGATACTAGTTACCCTTTTTGTGTAAAAACATCGTGAAAGGTATCTAATAGAAAAGCAATTTTTCTACATCCAAACTCTTTATGGATAATTACCTGCTTCAGGTCAGTCCAAGATTTGACGTCAGCAACATTGACTGCCTTCATCAGATTTTTTTTGTTATCAAATATCACCTTCAGGCTTTTGATCAAAGCGTGCAAGTACAAATTCTTTTGAGCATCAATTTCATCATCATCCATCTTGTCACGAGTCAACTTCTTTTTAAGATATCTTTAATTATAACCTGAAACTGTCTTCAGTGTTTCATGTCGGATAACTTTATCATATATCTTCGAATAGATGTCTGTTATTGTCGCATCTTGCCTTTGGAAATGAGCTAGATGTTCTCTACAAATGCCAAGACAAGCCAAAAGGGTATATAATATTGCAATAACTTGTGAGGATTGAAAATATTTTAGCGACCCCATGTTCGTAGCAATTCGCCCTGTTGATTCATTAAGTTGATTCTGCAGAAGTTTAATTAGATGACTTATCAATGAATCATAACTAATAATCAGTTTCTTAACAGCTCTCTCTAAATGGCCGACCCATCTTATTACTCCAATTATTGTTAGCATCAATGGTTTTACCCCTGCTGATGTTGCAAATGCAATTAAGTGATTTCTTTGCAAGCCACTACGGTGATAGAGGAATATAAACAACTGAGTAAAGTGTCAACCCTTCTGTAAATAAAAAACAGCTGATGCTTTAAAATTGTCTTGATATGCCAACTCCAGACAATGAGAAGTACAATTCAATACTTGCACATTTGCCCTTTCTATATAAACTATTAACTTAGTAATAGCATTATTTTGTTCATCATGCACAAGTTAAGCCTTATCTGTAAATACCCCTACTGTCTTAGCTTACCAGCTATCCCTAAACTGCTTGCTTATGGGATTAAAAATAGCATTTAAAATTTTTTCAGTATCTGGAGGAGTGACATACTCAAATGCAATAAATATAGTTTTGACTTCCACACCTTTCGCTGATTTAGCATAGAAGACTCTTTGATGCTGCAATTTAGTTACCCATCAGTTTCAATTGAAAGGAATCATGCACTTTCAAGTTCTACAAAAATATTTCGTCGTTGATTTTTCGCAATATAATGGTAGAATGTTTAAGCAGCGTCAGGATTTAAATATGTTTTGTGCAAGTCAATGCGGTTAGCGTGTTGCAGTTTTGACAACGAAATTATATCTTGAAATGGTCAATCTGCTTTTGTTAATCCGTACGCATATTAAAATAGGCAACCTAAACAAATCATAATGGACGAATTCATTTATATCCAAATTTGTTCGGCCTTGAAAGTAGCCGATGCTTGATTTTTAGTGTATTTGCATTGATTCCAATTTATATGAGAGACGGATTATTGATGAGTAGGGCAACCAAAATGTTGCAAAAATCTAAAAAAAGTTGCCAAAATTTACAATAATATTACTACATAAAAATATATAATACTTTATAATTAAACCATATAATATTTTATTTAATATCATCAAAATTTTTCGACTTTTCCGCTTATTCTTCTCTATACTCTTTTTTAGAGTTAAATAGCAAATAAAATATTTCACTGTTTTCTTTTTAAAAATTTTGATCATATGCTAATAATTTCTTTAACATTTAAACGCTTCTTTCAACACATATTGAAGTCGGTGTTCAGTTTTGCAATTTTATATACATTGTAGGAGATATTTTTTGATCTTTCATTAATGCAATTTTTTTAAATCTCCCTTCTGCATTCTTTGATTAATATATATTATTATATTGCCAGGATCTGAATTAAAATTTAAATTAAGAACATCATATGGACTTTTGATAATAAAATCATTATTCTCAGGATCATGTTATAATGGAATCTATAATTTCATAACACATTTGAAGCATCACAAGATCCGCTGTTAGTGATGCATTATTCACTGCATCTGTATCCTTTTCTACAATAATTCCTTAACAAACACAAGAGTTTATGATTTCTTTAGTATTTGGCAATAATTCAGCATAATAAACAGCTGCATCATCCAACTAGACCTTCGAGTAAAAACGACATCAAAGGCAGCTCCAATGAAGCGAAATAATTCCTTATAATATCTGTTTTTTATATGAAACATTCTGACGCAGACAGTCAAATAATCCACATTCTCAAAAAAATTCTTTTTCTTAAATGAACAGTTGGCTAAAAGATAAGCTATACCTTAATATGGCTGATTTGAAGATATAATTCTTTTAGATCTTTAACCGCTTCTACCATATATGTAGTTAAGTCAGAAATGATCATATTGATTTTGTTGAATGTAAATTTAATTTTTTCCAAATCTAACCTAATTAAATAAATAATTTGAGGAAATACAATATTATTATTCAGCTCCACACAATCAATTGCAAAAAATTATTAGGTTGATCAAGATTTGATGGGAGAAAATTACATTATTTTTTGACTTTATTCTCTGATTCAACAAATATAAACACTATTCTCTGTCCTGCAAAGATTTTACACAAAGAATCCAATATTAAATTATACAATAGCTCAATACAGTTTCTTGTAGTTAATTCTGATGGCAGTTTAAATGTTATATAATCAAATAATATACTTAATTTTTGAATTCCAACTTTATATAACAGAATATCAGCCAAAAGAAAGGAATCACACAAAATTAAATGAAAATCCGGTTCATTTTAATTAGTCCTGATTTTTGAAAAAAAAGTATAAAAACCATATATGTTTGGGAAATTTGTTTAATTATTAGAAAATTTAAGTAGTAAAATTAATTCATTAATAGGCCTAAACTTTTCATACTTATGTTGCCATAAAAATTGAAAAAGATAATAAATTTTGTCATCAGTTCCTATACCTCTTCTTGATCTTAAGAAATGTTTTGACAAAGACCATAATACTTCAATGGATTAGGTATGAATTGAATGATCTTCAGGGTTCACAAAATTTATACTATGATAAACCATAAGATGATCATAGTCTGGGAGTTTTCTTTAGGCAGATCCATAAGATCTCCACTCGTCAGTCACTATAACCGTTCCCGGCAACACATTTTCTATGATCACTCTTGAAATTTTTCTTGCAAAACAACTGGTAACAGGATTCATTAAACATTTTTTGGTTCCACGTTCAACTCCACCAACTATCCATTCTTCAAAAGTAATTCTTCCCCTGTTAAATTTTCGTTTTAGAAATGACTTTCGTCCATTTCAACCATTTAAGAGAAACCGTCTTCTTTATATCCGCCAATCGACTTTTCATCATCCAAAAAAGCGAAGCATATACTTTGTCTTATCAAAGATGCATTTTCTCCTATAGTAACGGAAGAAATTTTCAAATTAAATGCAATATTTGAATATTCTTGCCTTTGCATATACTTGTAAAATATTTTTAGTATTGTTTTATTAAAAGACGTGAATCTCCAAAGGATGTGCCATTTCTCATCAAAGTCCCCTTTTTAAACAAATTGCAATCCAAAAATATCTATCCACGTAGTCTTTATTTTTTACACAACATAATGACTCAGTTATGCAGGTATTACAAAATTTTGTGTTTTGCCATAATTTGAGTTTTGTTACAAACATTTTTTAGTTCTTCTTGGGTTTCTGATATTCTGTTTATATTTGTTTCAGAAATAACAATTTCTCTTATTGTATTATCTTCTTCAAGCGTATTTTCTGCCACTATGCACGTTTTTCTTTTTCTTGCCATTTTAGGGGTTTTTTCAAAAATCGGGTCTAATTAAAATGCACCGAAAATACTTTTAAGGATTTACCAAAATACTTGGAGTCATATTATCTTCTTTTTTTATTGAAGATAAGCTTGCTTGATTTTTCTTATTGTATTCTATGTTTTTCAACAGAAAATTTTATTGGAAAATCAACTTTTACACAGCATATAGAACAAAACAATTAACAATTTGAACGCAGAACGAATTGTTTTGGATATTTCGAAATGCATTTTTGTAATTTTATACGATTTTTTTTAAAAACATCACTCTTTTGTGATGGATTAAAAAGTTGCCAAAAATGCAACTTGGTTGCCCTACTGATGAGCCTTCACCGACTCTTGTTTAAAATTGTTGACCTTGCGACAAAAGTTCCTTTACTTTCGTATTTTTTGCACACCTTGCAATAGATTTTTTTTAAACTATCGCTAAACATTAACCATTTATATTTGTTCAATCCATGCTGATTTACATGTTCGTTTACGAACGGTTTGTTTGGATGCTATACGCTTTTGGTTCTCTATTCCTTATTGCCAGCCCCTGATTTTTTGTATGCAAAAATTGCGAGACATTAAGAAATTTCCACATTGTTTTAATATTGTTTGTCTCACTTTTACTTGAAAAACTTAAAAGTTAACTCTCTCAACTCAATGTCAATAATTTTATGTAACTGAAAAATTACGATAATACAGCGCTGATACAGTTTTTTGGTTCATTTCTTTTACAGATAAAATCCGGATTTTTTTATTTTGTAGCATCATTTACAAGTACGTTATAAACGTATAATTATGCATTAAGACCAGAGGTGTCCAAACTACGGCCTGCGGGCAAAATCCGGCCCAACATGGACTTTTATCCGGCTTGCGAGACTTTAAAAAAGTTGCGTAAACATAAATGTAGCATGCCGCGTCGGTATTTATCTCGCTTTTTGAGGATGCATTCGTTTAGAATGACTACGGTAGTAAGCTCGAAAATATACAGTTTGGATTCAAGTTTATTCGGCAGTCGGTATAGTGAGTAAAACGCTCAACTAAATAAAAGATTTTGCACTTTGACTTTGCGATGGATGTGCTGATCAGCAGTTTCATCAAATTATAGTTATTTTTAATTTACGAGACAGTTCTTTAAGTATTGCCGTGTA
>CAKKLC010002396.1:0-19268 GCA_918559645.1 Ceratonova shasta | reverse complement strand
GTGATAATAACAATGTATTTGTCATTTTATTTCACATTCATACTCTATTAAGTCTATTTAGTGACCATTACACATGCACATTACATTTTAAAATACGAATTAAAACAGTTTGCAATTTGGTAATAAGATTTTACTATTCATAATAAATCAATAAGAGTTTATTGTTACTTGTCATAATAATTGTAAAGAATAAGGAACTTAATGTGCATATATATACATACAATCTCATCACAGAGTACAGTTATAATTAATGAGAAGTATGTAACTGTTCACAATTTTTGATAATGTGTTTGAACTGTGGAACCAGCTTACTGGTTGTAATTCGCATGACTGCATTTAAATTGCAGTCAGTCAACATCGATCTGTTCTTAGACTTTTTTATTTTCATACAAGAAAAAGCTTGCTCACAGATATATATGGATCCAAATAGTGACAAAAGTTTGGCAGCAAAGTTTTTTAGGTGTGGGAAAGCCGCTGCTGGCAAACATTATTAAAACTTGGGCAAATGAACTGATTTGAACTTCTCCTGCAGGTCATTATCCGCTTATAGGTAAATCAGCTCTATTTATATATTCTCTGCTGCTGAATAAGCTTTTGCACTAAATGGTGAACTGAGGATATTGAAGAGTGGTTCCAGACTCTTTAAGTCTTGGCTCCTCCTTTAAAATTTCACGAAGAAGGCATCCAACTGAGCCTTGTATTTGTCAGGCATTTTATCAGAAATGGTTTCCTCTTTCAGCAATAGGAAATGGCGAAACCTGTTTTCGCCTGCTTGCATGGAGAACAGGGAGAGTTTTGCCTGAAATGATTTAACATAAAAATACATTTCATGTGCAAACAAGCTATTCCACTGAAGTTTTACATTAATTTCATTCAACTTTTCCATAATGTCAATGGCAAACATAAAGTCTGACTTTCACTCTCCATTAACAATGTTAGTAAAAAAATCACAATCAATGTCCTTTATCTCTATGAACATAATTATTTCTTCCTTGAGATCCCACACTCTCCTCAATATCTTGCCCAGGCTCAGCCAGCAATCACTGCTGTGGTAGATAATATCAGAATGTTCAGTTTCCAAATCTTCAAGCAGTGCCTGGAACTGCCTGTGGTTGAGTGCCCTGGCTCTGATGAGGTTTATCACACTAACAACTGGGTCAATAACATGCTTGATATTCAACCCAGCTTTACACAGACTTTCCTGATATTGACACAGTTGAGAGGTAAGAGTGTATGATCAGGATGTTTTTCTTTAATTTTATTATGCATCAACTTCTACAAACCTATGTTTTTTCCAGTCAAAAAGCGTTTATCGATTTTTACACTTGCCATCTTGTTTCATAACAACCCAGTTCTTTTAACACAGTTCTCAACAGCATTAAATTAATCTTGGCGTGTAGTTGTGTCTTTTAGTGCCTCAACACTAAGTAATTCTTTAGTAAGCTCGAAACGAGTGTTTATTTCCCGTATAAATATCAACAATTGTGCTGTGTCCTGTGCATCGGTACTTTCGTCCAACGCAAGAGAGTACCACAAAAAGTCATTGCTTGCATCTCGTAGTTGCTCCATCAAATTTTCACTTATCTTTTCAACACGCCTGACTACAGTTCTCCTTGATATAAAAACGCAGTCAAAATTTGTTTTCTGTTCTGGGCACATAATGCTTGCTGCATCTAACAAGCATTACTTAATAAACTCACCGTCAGAAAAAGGCTTGTTCTGTTTCACAATTTTGTGGGACAACACCAAACTGGCTTCCGTTGCAGCATCTTGTATTGAAGACTGCTTGGTGAAAACAGCTTGCTGCTTCTTTAAATCGTTAATTAACTCCTGGAATTTCTATTTTCTCTCTTCGCTCGTATAATTGTGCCCAAAATCCATATGTTTTGTTTGGTAGTGTCTTCTTAAGTTGTACTCCTTGAAGACTTTCATGCACTCACGGCACAGCAAGCAGACTGCTTTGCTCCAAACGCTTGTGAAGCAGTATTTAGAAGTCCATTCATAATTAAAAATGCGACTTTCATCCTCAATCTTCCTTTTTTTGGCAGCACTAATGCTTAAATAAAGTCTGTTCACTTTAATATTATAATTTTTACGAAACCTTTCAAAATGTAAATTGTAAACACGAGCTACTTCCGCTTGCGCAAAAACGTAATTTTTAAAAGGGATGTTAACAAATTATGACCCACAGTGATGAGGGGCCCAAACTACTTTGGCAACTATTTTAAAGTAGTAAATATAGCAAAAATGGACAACTCTGTCTAAACAAAAAAAATTTTCATTGACATAGGATCGCAAGATGTACGTGCATCGGGCCGCATAATATACTTTAAAAGGTCGTAGTATGCCCAGTCCTGTTCTAAACGATCCATCTAATTCTCGGAATGGGAATTTCACTAATTCTACTTATAATACTATTAAACATTTCATATTCGGTTTAACATTACAATAGTGGTCCTCTAATACGCAAGCGTTGATAATGGCAGAATTTAGTTGGTCTATTGATAAAATCGATGAATTTAAAATATTCGACATGTGCATATTACGCATGGATGTTAATTTCACCATTAAGCTATTGCTGAATTTGGCCTTATTACCTTGTTTACGTACTTGCAATAAGTGCGAAACCATAAAGAATTTTGCAAAAATACATTAATATAATAGATGGGCACGTATTTAGATGCACAAGGTTCAAAAAGAATATCACTAAGAGCAGGAACTTTCTTCGGAAATTCAAAGTTTAATTTATGGCAAATTTTTTCATTAATAATATTTATATCAATACGATCAAATAAGTAGGCAGTTGGAAATCTAGTTATCCATAACTATTTCTGATTGGAAAAATTACATTTTTGATATATATATAGACTATTTGACTATTTTCAACGAAAAAATCTGAACTACTAATAAAGATCATTAAAAAATAGATGAATCAAAAATTTGTAAAAGAAAATTAAATCGTGGCCGGATTCTTGCTAATCAAAATATATGGATTGTAGGTGAGGTTGATGAAGATGAGAAATTTTTCATGGAGATTAAAGCAGGTTAGAAATAAAGAAACGCTCAACTTTTTTAATTATACCAAATGTCAATGTTTGTAGCATTATAAGAACGGATCTATGGGGCGAATACAACGACTTGACACAACTTGGGTATATTCACCAAACGGTAAACCATAATGAAAATTTGTTGTCTGTGGGTGGTGCCGACTCAAATCAATTTGAGGTGATTTGTGGTGCGGTGAAAAGAAAATATAGGTACATCATAAATAAAACCCCGGAAATAGGGTACTCATATATTGCCAAATTTATATTCGAAAAAAAGTTTAATTTTTAAAGATTTCTTGAATTAATAAAAAAAATCAATATTATTATCTTACATTAATTATTTTCATTAATCAACGCTTGTGTATTAAGGGATCAATATTGTAAAGTTTAGACTATCATCTTCTTTATTCGCATTAGTTCTTTTAATGAATTTCTTCATTTTCTAAACAGTCTAAATGGGAATAAGACGGTAAAAATACAAAACTTAACGTATTTTTAAGTTCTTTTATAATATATGAACACTTGAAAAAACAAAATTATTCTAATATGATAATACCTCCTCTCATATTAAGTGAATTATTCATATTAAAAAATTAAAAAGATTGTGAAAAGTGTTTCAATTCTATGCATTGAATTTGATATTATAGAAAAACACATAATTCCTTGTCTTAAGCAAAAAAACGTCAATATTTTTTACCACTAAGTTTGTTGTAAAAGTTTTTGATTTCTTTATCACTTGCATACTGATCTTAAACCCTATTTTTTGTAAAAATATAATATTAGATTATGAATCATCGTCTTCTAATCTTAGATATCACTTCATAGATATCTAATTCAACTCAATTGTAATATGATATAATTCTTCTTTCTAAAATTCTATGCAACAATTTTTAAGAATAATGAATCAACTTTCAATATTTAATATTTAATATTTTTGACTTGAATACCAAGACCATATCCATCTCTTTTTTTTTACATGATACCTTTTGAATGAAACAATAAAAGCCTCATACACTAACATAATAACATAATCCTCCGTTTATACTTTAATTTTATTTCGCCTTTTATATTGTTTTCTACATGATCTAAATTTATTCACTATAGTCCTTATTTAATATGATAGAGATATTTTGATACTATCCTATGATCCCTGGTTTTTTATTCAATCAAAGCACAAAATAATACGAGATCTGGTACTATTATCCAATCTTTTAATAAGTGCCTTTTACTTTTTTTATAATAGCCTTACATAAATTAAAGAAATTTCAGATATTTTCCTCAATGTATTTTTGTTGATTTCTTCATTGATTTTATAGATGTCATAGTCTTTGTTGATCTTGTTATAATTTCACTTATTTTATAATATTTTTGGGATAATAATGATTGCAAAATAATTGTACTAGAATAATTAATCAAAAATGTAAATGAAAGCACTGTAAAGAACGACGAAAACATTTTTATCTTTGTAATATATATTAAAAATGAGTTAAATATTTAAAAATTAAATATATTATTTGAATAATAATGAAAAATTTATTAATTAATATAATAAAAATAAAATATTAAAAGAGTTAAATACAGTGAACTCTCTATAATTTTCCACCTCTTAAAATTTACAAAACTTTTTTTAAATTTTTTAAATTTCTATTGAAACCTATAAAATTTTCCAAACCTCTAAAATTTACCACATTTTTTTTAAAAATTTTTAATTGTCCATGGCTAAATTTGAAAAATTTAAGAAAAAATTATTCAAAGTTTCCGAAAAGCTAGAAATACTCGAATATACAAATAAGTTTCAACAATGTTCAGATTCAAGGATAGCTGAAATTTTCTCAATTAAATTCGGAAAAAATATATCTAGAAGATCAATAAAAAATGTTAAAGATAATGAAAAAAAAACCAAGATTAAGCTTCTATTAATTCAAGTTTTATACAAACAAAAAAAAAGCTAAAATATAATTTATTTGATAAAAAACTAACAGAATGGATTGATTTTTTAGAGTTAAAAAAGGGTTTTATAACAAAACTTTGATTTAAGAAAAGGCTCTTGAAATCGTAAAAAAAACATCATATAAACTCTTTTAAAGCCTCTAACGGATGGTTAAAAAAATTTAAAAAACATTATAGAATTTCTAATAAAAAGATTTTCTGGAGAATGTTTTGGGGTTTCAGAAGTTTATTTGGAGACTAATAAAAATCATTTTTTGAAATAGCAACTCAATTTAGCAAGAAGAATATTTTTAACTGCGATGAAAATGCATTATTTTACCAACTAGCTCCCCTCTAAAAGCTTAAATAAGAATGCTAGAAACGGTATAAAGGATTGTAAAGAAAGAATTCCTATTCTTTTTTGTATAAACATGGATGGAAGTGAGAAAATCCTCCTTTGGTATAAGGGAAATTTAAGAATCCTGGATCTTTTAAAGGATTTAATGTACAAAAATCTGAAGATATTCAGCCAATAATAAAGCTTGGATGACTTCTTACGAATTAAACTTATTGTTATATAACCAGGAATCTGAATTATAAAAAATAATCGAAAATTTTCACTATTGATTGACAATTGTACTGGACATAAAATTACATTTGAATCCAAAAATATAAAAAAAATTGTTTTTTTACCAAAAAATTCAACATTTAAAACTCAACCTTTAGATTGTGGATTCATTCAAAACTTTAAATCAAAATTTTATAAATATTAGATTACAAATGTTATAAGTAAAATGACTAAAGATAAAAACGCAGAGCAATTATATAAAGAATTTACAATCAAAGATGTAATTATATATTTAAGTTGGGCTTTGAAAGATATAGAAAAGAAAACCATTGAAAACTGTTGGAAAAAGGCAGGATATAATCCAAATGAAAGTTTTATTGAATATAATAATGATTTTACAAATATTTTAAATTTAAATTGGGATTTAAAAATCTATGATGCCTTTACATGTGAAGAACTTTTGGAACATATAATTGAAGAAAAGGAAACTCTTGGAGAAAAAAATAATCATAAAATCTCTGAAGAGGTTGGTGAAAATATTGCCACGATTGATGAAGCAATGACTAGCTATTTTACTCAGAAAAGCTACCTTACAAGCGAAATTCATAATGATCACGTATATTATGATAAACTTAAAGATATTAAGAGTCTTCTTTTCAAAATAAAGATTAATGATAAGAAAAAAAAAACGATTTTAGATTATTTTAAGAATAAATAATAAGTTTAAATTTTTTTTAAACCATCTCAAATTAACCACCCTCCTAAATTTACCATTTTATTAAAATCTTCTTAAAATGGAAAATGATAGAGGGTTCACTGTATTTAAAAGTTGGATATATTATTTGATTAATGAAGAAAAAATTAATTAATAATATATATACATTATATATGAATTAATATTTAAAAGTTTAATATATTATTTAATTAATGTGGAAAAATTAAAAATTAATTTATATAATAATAATATATATTATAAATATGTTAAATATTTAAAACTTAAATATGTTATTTGATTAATAAAAAAAATAAAAATTTATTTAAATAATAATATATATTATAAATATGTTAAATATTTAAAACTTAAATATGTTATTTGATTAATAAAAAAATTAAAAATTAATTTATATAATAATAATATATATCATAAATTAGTTAAATATTTAAAAGTTAAATATATCATTTAATTAATGTGGAAAAATTAAAAATTAATTAATATAATAATAATATATACTATAAATATGATAAATATTTAAAACTAAAATATGTTATTTAAAAACTAAAAAAATTAAAATTAATTTATACAATAATATATATTATAAATATGTTAAATATTTAAAACTTAAATATGTTATTTAATTAAAAAAAAATAAATATTAATTTATATATATAATAATAATAGATATTATAAATATGTTAAATATTTAAAACTTAAATATGTTATTTGATTAATAAAAAAATTAAAGTGTATTCAAATTAATTTAACGACGTTTGCATTTAAATTAATGATTTTTTGCATTTAATTTAACGATTTATATTTTTAATAATAAAATCTAATTATCCAGAGAAAATAACAAATGAACGCTACAATACGGGAGTTGATAATAAGACAAATAACAAAACAGACAAGGCCCATGTTTGATAAACTACGATCTCAAAATAAATTAGAATACTGTGGCATCTGTCTTAAGATTGATTAATAATACCGAGATGATTTTAAGTATAAATGAACAGGAGAGGAGAAATAAATTAATCAATGAAGGGCACAAGCAATAAAAAAATGCAATATACGAAAACTTTTGTTTTCCTATTCGAACATTAAAAACAAAACTTCAATAATAAATACAAATATCCTCAACCCTTGCTACAATTTCAAGGTCACTTGAGGACATAAATTATTTTTAAAGGGAAAACCCCTTATACCACAGTTTTGGAATACATCTGGTAATATTAAGCTTAGGGAAGCTGACTGCAAGGATTACATGTTAGAAGATGAAACATTTTGATTTTTGGTTGATGAGTTTGGAGTCAGTTGCAGTACCAGAATAGGATCTGGAAGAAGTTTAAGAGGTACATAGGCACAGAAGAGCATTCAAAAAATTCAATCAAAAAACGTTTCTGTTTGTGCAGCTATAATGAAGGATGGGTATAAACCTTTTTTAAATCAGTGATATTTCTTTTAACTTATTGCAATTTCTAAAATTCTTAAGAGAGTTGGTTACTGGATTGCGTAATTCTGGAATGTTTAAAGGTCGTATAATAATGAATAATGCATGCATTCACAAAAGTGAAGAGCAGAGAGATTTTTTTTAATAAAAAATGGGTTTAATCTCGTTTTCCTTTATCTATATACTCCTCAGCTCAATCCAATCAAGGAAGTTTTTAACAAGTGGAAACATAATATTGCTTAGGAAAAGCGAGAAATATTCAGGAACTATATTCATTTATAAATAATTCTTCAAATCTAATAACTGCTTAAGATTGAAAAATATTTTTTTAACACGTGAAAATATATGTTTTTAATGGAATAAGTAGAGAAGAATTAAAAAAAAATTACTAGTTTTTTATTTTTGTAGTATTATATCTTCAATTGATTATATCTTTTTTTGATGTTTATTGTTTTTTATGCAGTTTAAATGCTCATTTATTTATTGGCAAAAATCGTTAATATTAATTAAAAAACCCTGTAATATAATAAAAAATATTATAAATTAGTTACATATTTAAAAGTTAAAAATATTATTTGATTGAGGTAGAAAAATTAATGTAGTAATAATTAGGATAACCCCATGCAACTTTTCAAAATTAGTTATATTTTTTTATCTTAATCATTTTTCTTAACCATATGGTAAAATATTCTCAATCAACAACTTCCAAACAATCAATATACATTTTACAATATAAAGAAGAATCTATAATAAGCCTGAATAGAAATCTATATTGTGTTCTTTGTAACAAGAATGTAGATTGCAAGCGTATATCAATGGTTGGCAATCACATGAAAAGTCAAAAATACCGGAAAGAGCTTTAGATTATTAAGAACAAAAATATTTCAAAACAATTATTTTTTACTGATACAAATTCTAATTTCATAGAGAAAGTAGTCGATGCATTTTTATCTATCGATAATCCATTATAGAAATTAAGAAATTCAAAGTCATTTTTAACCAAAAAAACAATCAAAAGATATCTGAATCCGCTGCAAGAAGATACTTCGATAAATTATTTGGTAAGAAAAAAACTTTAAATGATAACATATTTTCAAAAGAAAAAAATTTAATTAGTTGCCGATGAGATCGAAATAAAAAAGCATAATTTTTTTAATTGTATTTGCAGGAACAATCAAAAATCCGTCGAAAATAATGGATATTGATTGCGTAAAGTTAGAAGAAGCATTGGAAAGAATAATTATTTGCTAGATAATGTAATTATTATAATACCAGACAGAGCATCATTTTGTATAAAGGCTGTGTATGAAATTAGAAAAAATAACAAAAGGATTTTCGCGCAATTATGCCTAGGCCATTTAATACATAATTGTACCATAAAGCTTAGGGCTTATTATTAAAATGTTGATACTCTTATTGAAATGTTGAAAATATTAATACATAAAAACAAATATATATAATCCCGATTTTCGAATATAGATAAACCACCATCTGTTGTAATTACAAGGTGGTCAGGCTGCCTTAAAGCTGCCATATACTATTCAGACAATATTCAAGCCGTGATAAAAATATTAAATAGTTTCAAACCAAAATGTATATTATATTAGAGAGCTTTTGATGCTTTAAATAAAAAATTAATTAAAGAGGATCTGATAACAATCAAAACATCAAATTTGATTTTGATTAACATTTTAGATATGTCTGAAGAAACTGATTAAAAAATAAAGTCCGGATATGATTTAATTGAAAGCATATTGATCTCAGAAGATCCCGTCCAAATATTAATATATATAAAAGACTGCATTGATAAAAATGAAATAAAATCCGTTGTAATGCTAGAGAATGAGTTTATCTCTACAAATTATTATAGTTGTATGATTAACTATCCACTTACGTCGAATAAAGTTGAACGAAGCTTTTCTGTGTTGAAGATATTATTAGCTAATGATCTTAAATTAAATGGAGAGAATATTATAAAATATTTTTCGATTTATTATAATTCTTATCCAATGCAATGAAAACATAGAAAAATGAAGAAACGATTTTTTATATTGTTTATGAGATCGATAAATATAAAAATGGTCCGAATTTTAGATATTTGCAACTTTTAATTTTTTTTGAAACTTTTGAGTTGCCCTAGTAATAATATAAATTATACAGGGTTTTAACTTCAAGTTTGTAATATTTTATTTCAATTTCGTAATTTTTATTTCAAGTTCGTAATTTTTAATTTCAAGTTCGTAATTTTATTTAATTTTTCGTACTCATAATGAATGTGGGATAAGAATACAGTCTCGAAGATGAATCATCAGCAAGTAACAATGTAAAATGAGCCAAGAAAAAACACCAGCAAAAAGCCGAACATACAAAAGAATCACTGAAGAAACCAGAGAGGAAAATATAAAGGCGCATTTTAATGGTACTCGTAGTATTGAAATAATAAAATATGAATCTTTACTAGTGACAAAAGTTTATACTATCATAAAAATTTTTAAGAATGTATAAAGACAAGCAAAAAAACAACAGGATGGAAAAGAAATTTTAAGAAAACAGAAGAAATTACAAATTTTATAAAAAGAAACGGTTGATGAAAATTGTTCGATTTCATTACGATTAATTTTGGAAAAAGTGTTTGATAAATTTTAAATTTGTTTAAGTATCACTACAATTTTCATATCTTAAAAAAGTTTACATTATTCACTAAAAATTCTTAAATTAATACCAGAAAGACGAAATGATCCAACTACGATACAAAAGCGATTTGAATATGCAAAAACATTTCTTGAATTGGAAGAAACTTATTCTCCGCAAAATATTTTGTTCTTAGATAAGGTTGGGTTTAACTTAACCCTGCGATCAAAATTTGGTAGGTCCAAAGTGAGCTTTACACCTATAATTTCAGTAACTAATATTCTAACAAGAAATCTATCCATTTGCAATACACTGACCCTTTGTGGATTATTCCTTAAAAAATTAATTTATAACCCATTTATTTCAAATAAGTTCTCAATTTTTCTTACCAATTTGTTTGAAAAAATTAAACTTACTGGTTTGGGTAAATGTGTTCTGATTATGGATAATGTTGCCTTACACAATGTAATGTCCATCAAAGAACAAATTGAAGCTCATGGACACTATTTTGTTAATCTTCCACCATATACACCTTCACTTAACCCAATTTAAAATGCATTCGGAAAATGGAAAGAAATAGTTACAAGGGCTAATTGTGTGACCCAAAACGAATTACTTGATAGAATTGAATCTGGATAGTGTGAAATAAGTAATAATGATTGTGAGGGTTATTATCGAAACATGAAGTGAGACATTAGAAGATCGCTCGAAAGGTTACAATTTGAATAAATTTTATTTGATGTTTTATTAGTAGTTATGTTTTAAATTTAAAATTACAAACTTGTAATTAAAAAATTACGAACTTGAAGTTAAAACCCGGTAAATGATTTGAATATTTAAAAGTTAAATATATTATTTGATTAAACATGAACTATTAATATAATAATTTATATTATAAAAGATTTACAAATTTAAAAGTAAAATATATTATTTGATTAATAAAATTAAATTAAAAATTAATTAATATAATAATATACATTATAAAAGAGTTACAAATTTAAAAGTCAACTATATTATTTGATTAATAAAATAAAATTAAAAATTAATTAATATAATAATTAGGGGACCCGGAATTATGCAAAAAAAGTGAAATTATGCAAATTATGCAAAAAATTGAAACAAAAATTATTGAAGAAAATTTTTCCTAAATTTCAACATTTTTATATCTCTTTCTCCTTGATTTCTTTCCATCCCGAATTTTTGTTGTAATAAGATATGAAATATGACTCAACATTTTCTACTGTGAAATTTCTATTAACCCTCAACATTCTTTTAAACATTGAAAAGCTCCTTTCTCCTTCTATAGAAGTTGAAGGGTAATTAAATAGATAAATATATATTGATGGGTCAATTTTTGTATTTTTTAATTTACAAATATCTTTTATATCTCTTTCTTTAAGTCTCTTCGCAATATAACTTAACAAGTCTATTGGTCAAGTTCAAATCTTATTTCATCTAGTTTTTTAAAGGCATTATTTAACAATAATTCTCCACTTTCTAATTCATCCATAATGCAAATTGAATTCTCATATGAATAATTTATCTCAACCAAATTATCAAATATTTTTGGATTAAAGCATGAAAGTTTGGCATTCCTCATTAAAATTCCATGATCTTACATATTTTCTACCATATTCCGTATTTTAACTAAATTTTTTGAATAGAATATAGCTGCACAAAGCCAACTACTCCATCTAGTCCATTAGGAAATTTCCCCCTAAAAAAATGGAAATAACTTACACAAAAAACTCAAGAAAAAATGAACAAATTATTCATGGTGGAAATTGGTACTATTTATGTGGGAATTTAAAGAAATGTGAAAGGTGGAGATGCATTAACAAGAAATGTAAATCAATTATTATTGTTGAAGATAGAAAATTAAAAGAAATAAAAGGGGAACATAACCATAAAGAAAAAATTTATCAGAGTATTAAGTTTTAGAAACTAAGAAAAATATCAAATATTGCCTTATCGGAAAATTTAAGAAATAATACGATAATATCTGAAGCTACAAAAAATCTAGATAGTTATGAAAGAAGTATGTTGCCTAAAGATAAAAGTCTGAGAAGAGTAATAAGGAATACAAAGTAAAAAATAAAAATTTGACTTTTTGTGATCACTATGATGTACCAAATGAATATATTTATACAATTTCTAGTTCAAAATTTGTTCAATATGATTCCGGAATGAACGATATTACTAGAATTATAATCTGTTTTGATGATTCATTTATAGATTTTTGAAAAGGATCAAAAATATGGTTATGTGATAGAACATTTATGTCAGCACCCAACAATGTATATCAAATTTTTAAAATTCATTGTGAAATTTATAATGAAATCTTTCCGATTTGCTATTCATACTTGAAATCAAAAAAACAAAGAAAATATATATTACCATGCTTAAAAAAATTGTTGAAATTTTAGGTGAAGTTAAAGTAATAGAAATTATTGTTGATTTTGAAAAAGCTATTTCTGACGCTTTTAAAGAAACTTTAGATAATATCAAAATAAGTTACTGCTTGTTTCATTTAGGGCAAATAAAATATAGAAATATTCAAAAGCACGGATTTAAAACAATTTTATAATAATAATCCCAGGTTTAAAGATGATATAAGAAAACTTTCGTAATTAGCTTAATTGAATCTTCTTATGTAAGATCAGTATTCGCTATAGTTTCGTCATCTTTAAGAAGATACACACATAATAATCTTAATTTTAATAATTTTTTAAAGTATTTTGAAGAAAACATGCTTGAAGAAGAGACTCTTTTATCATGGAATGCAAATGTATGATTAGAGAATTTTAAGCCTTTAACATCTAATAAGTGTGAAGGTTTCCATAGGACTTTAAACAATTGTTTTAATAATCCTCATCCAAGTTTTTCTATTTCCTTAAATGAATTGAGAAAGTATAATTTAATTATTGGAAATCAAATATCATTATCATCCACATCTATAAATGATAAAAAAGAAGAATATTTAAAAAAATATTTTAAATTGAAAAAAACTATTGATATGAAAAATAATTTTGATGATTTAAATAGCTTAATTCATGCCAGTAGCAATAGCTATTCATAGAAACAAGATTAAATGATTTTTCCTCTTTTTTTTTGTTTTTTTTTTGAGGGAATCATATTTTTGCTAGAAATTCAGCGACTTATTTTTAATTTTTCTGATTATAATTTTATTGTGGATAAGGTAGGTTTTTCTATGTCCAGCAGAACAAGAAGAGGAAGAACATTAATAGTTCAGTGGCCTACTCTGAAACAGCAACAATAAGATGCAAAAATAATTCAATAATAGCTGCAACCACCAAGTATGGAATATTGAACTGTAAAATTAATTATAATCCAGCTAATTGAGAGAATTTTAAAGATTTAATCAGGATATTCAAAATTATATGTAGCAATAAAAGAATTCTTAATCCAATTTTTATTATTGATAATGCTCGAATCAACTATTACATGGGATTGGTGGAAATTATCAGTTAGTGGAATATTATGATGTTTTATTTGCCTCTATATTCTCTTATAATAAATATTATTTGGGAATTATTTTTCAAAGTGGAAAAAGATTTTTGTTAGAGAGGAAGCAAAAAATGAACAAGAATTATTGCAAATAATTAATGGAGGTTTTAATAAAATTTCACTAAGTGATTTTTGTGGTTATTTTAAGGAGTTTTAAAGAACCATTGAGAGATGTAGGGTAAGGGGAATAATTTTATGAATAAAACCTAATTTTTTTTAACTCAATGTTTAAATTGTTATGGAAAATGTTTATATAGATAGTGAAAAACTATAATAGTTTATATATAATTAATAATTTAATTTATTAATAAATAAATAATATATATATATATATATATTTACATTTAATATAAATTTAATATTTAATAATTAAATATATTGGTTAGGTAATGATGAAAAATCAAAAAAAAATATTAATTAAATAGTAAATATTTAATAAATTAAATAATTAAATATATAAATTGATTAATGATGCAAAAATAGAAATTAAATTTTAAAATCATATATTTTATAATTAAATTAAATATTCGGTGATTTTTAAAAAATATCTATAAAATTAAAAAAATAATTTATAAATATATTAAATGTTTAAAAATTAAGAATACAATATGTTTAATAAATAAATACAACATTTATAATCAAAAATGAGAAATTTATTATATTTTTATTAAAGATATTATATGATTTATGAAGAAAAATTGTTAATTATACAATCAAATATAAATGAATTGAATATTAAAGATTTAAATATATTATTTGATTTATGAAGTAAAATTTGAATTTATTAATAAAATATTTAATTATAAATTAATTGAATATTAAAAATCTAAACATATTAGTTGATTTATCATAAAAAAATTTAAAATTATTAATTAAATAATCGATTATAAATGAATTGAATATTAAAGAATTTTACAGTAGTACTTCCATCTACTAGCATTTCCATCTACGAGAAATAACTCAGAGCAAATTTCTGCTCAACAACCTGCTGAGGTTAGAGCAGCGAGATAGGAAAATTTCGAAGATTGAAGATTTTGAATTTACCGCCACAGGTGGCTAGTTGGTGCATTAACCGATAGTTGGCACATCACCACCTACTTTTGTTCACAAATAATTAAAATTAAGCTAAAATTACAATGCACTACAGTATCGTAACTGTGCAATTCAAATTGGCCACCTTCTCCATGCCCTCCATCCTTCTGCTCAGCCTTCGCTACCGTAGCTGATACAGTATCCATACGTAAGTACCCACAGAATTAACTTTTCAATGTCTATTCCCTTCTTTTCTTATTATATTTATGATTATTTAAACTGTATTAATAGGTTTGTATGAAAAAAACATGCCTTTATATACATAATGCAGTGTTTTGGGGGAATTATAAAGGGTTGGAACCAATTAAATTATTTCCTTTATTTTAAATGGGAAAAATTCGATCAACTTACAAGATGATCGACGAAAAATCTACTTATGAAACGAATTAATCTCGTAAGTTTAGGTAATACTTTATATTAATTGATTTGTATGGTAAAAATAGAATTTTTTTATTATAGTAAATAAATGAAATAAATTGGATGATTTATAAATAAAAATATCAAATATCAAATTCAATTCTATAATATATTTATATTTATATATATATATATGTTTATTGAATATATTAGTTAATTTATAAAGAAAAATTAAATCTATTAATTAAATAAATGGTTTAAAAATGAATTGAATTTTAAAAATTTAAATATATCATTTGATTTATCATAAAAAACTAAAATATATTAATTAAAAAAATAAATTATAAATGATTTTATATTAAAGATTTAAATATATTAATTGATTTTTAATGTTAAAATAGAAATTTATTAGTAAAACCAATAAAAAAATTATATTAGTTAATTTAAAAAAAAATAAAATTCATTTTTATAATATATATGTATATAAGTATATATATATATATGTTTATTGAATATATAAGTTTATTTATAAATGAAAAATTAAATTTATTTCTTAATCAATTAAATAAATAATGTATACTATAAATGAATCGATTTTTGAACATTTAGATATATTAGTTGATTTATGGAAAAAAATTAAAATTTATTAATTAATTAATTAATTAATTATAAATAAATTAAATATTTAAATATTTTTTTGATTGATTGGTTGATTCATTGATTGGTTGATTCATTGATTGGTTGATTGATTGGTTGATTGATTGTTTGATTGGTTGATTGATTGATTGGTTGATTGATTGATAACGTAAAATAGATATTTATTATTATTAATAAAATAAAATAAATAAATAAATATTAATAAAATATATTGATTGATTTATAAAAAAAATATATTATTTAATTAATTAATGGATAAATAAATTATGATGGATGATTCATAAACAAAACTTAAACCCTATTAATTAAATATTATAAGTTAATGAAATAATTATTGATATATAAAGAAAAATTAAATATTAATTGAATTAATAATATATATAAATGAAACTAGTATATAAAAATTGTTTTTCAACTAATTCTTGTACAAAATTAGGAATCTAATGTCCTATTATTGATAAATGGTTCATATTAAGTAATATTGTTGGAAAGATTGCATTTTTATCTATACAAGAATTCCTAGAAGAAATTTCGATGAAAAATCTCCTGTATCTTTATTTGTTTTGTGTAGACCTCAATAAAACAATCATAAGATGAACTAAATTAATTCTATCAATCGAATAAGCAAACATAGGACTGAAGAGCCGTAAATAATATACAAAATAAATCATATTTTCAATTTCAAAATTGGTTTTTTATTTATTTAATTAAATTTACATATAGAAGGTTTTTGATAAATTAACAAACCTTTGATACTATTTTCAATAAATTTAAAGAAAAGAATTGTTTTTAATTGCGTCACAATCAGTTGCTAAATGTTTATTGGTTAAAATCTTCAATGCACTATAGTCGGTAAAATATCAAAGAATTAAATATTTGATTGAATTTTAAAAAAGTGGCCCTTTCGTACATCTCACCGTATTTTTTATTTGGAATATTAAAAAAAATGAATTATCTATTAAATAACTGTTCATATGAATATACAGTTTGATATCGGGAATTTTCTGGCATCTTAAAGTTTATAAAATATACAGTTCCAGATAGTAATCTAAACCCAACCAACTTTTGAGCCTCAAAAAGTTCAAATTTGCTGTTAGATAGAGGCATTTTTGAATTATTAATTAACATATTTTTCGAAGCTTCAAGTCCACCTGCATAAGATAAGACATTTTGAAAATCACTTACTATAAATATTTCATACTTTACATCCTATATAACCTGCAGCACTTTTCGTTAAATTTGATAAATTTTTATTATCAAGATCACAAGCTTTCTTAAAGTTATTAAAATTTTTACGTTCTTACTATTAAAACTTTTGAAAATATCCTTCAGAGAAATTAAATTCGAACTCAGAAGGTCAAAACTTGAATTAAGCAAAATATTATTCCTAAATTCTAATAATAAAACATTTTTAACCCAAGTTAAAATTTTTTTCATCTATTCTATTAAGAAACTCATCAAAATTATTCTCCAATTCCACTTCCACTTCCTCTTCATTTTCCATTAAATTAATTTTCGTAAGCAATCGTAAAAATTAATTAGGTAAATTATCCAAATAAAACTTGTAGAAAAAGTGAATTTAGATTGTTTTTCCTTTAAAATAATATTTTTTAGATTTATGATTATATTTTTTTTATGAAAAAATTATTTAATTTATTTTAAGGTTGAATTAAAAATCAGATGATTTTTTTATTGGTAGAACTTGGTTTTCCGCGCTAGTGTATTTTCCTACCCCCTTTTTTTTTCTCCAATTTATAAAATATATACTATGCAATGTAATATTATGGAAAATTATTTAAAAAATAAGCAGTAGTTTTTGAAATATTAAGAAAAATAACATTTACATTTTTAATTATCGGATTATCAAATAGAGTGGATTTTAATGAATATAATATTAAACTATTTATTTTAATTTTATTAAAAGATAAAAAGAATTCAAAATAAATATAAATCTGTTCTTATTTGATCCCAAAAATGATAAAGGGGGTGATCACCAAATCTTTGAACCCACATAAATTCGGCAAGATAATCAATGATCATGTCTTTATTTGTGAGACCCATCATTCATTTTAATTTCGCTTTTGCCCGAGACCACATGGCTCCAACATGGCTAGTTGTAACTCTAGATTATGGATCTACAAAATTATACCGATGATTAACGGTCCCATGCTCAAATCCAATCGTTTGTAGGTTTCTATATGCAGCCCACCCATCGCTCCAAATAAGGCTTCCTGGTCTTATCCATTGTATAATTATTGGAAAAAGCGTTTCGGCGCTTCGCATAGGCACACGTACAAGGAATCCTTGTCTTTGTTGTGGACAGTAACCTCCAATAATCCAAACTTTGGTAATTATTCGCCCAACGTTATATTTTCGATGAGCGATAAGAGATTCATCGATTTCAACGATCATTCCGTTCCCGCCGATTTGAAAAGGATTATTTAAAAAATATTTTACAGTGAAGTCGCGGCAGAATTGCATCCAATCTACTACTGTGTGATTTGCAATTTTAATCTCATTCTGGATGTCGTCTTGGGAAAGTCCTCGACTACGACCAGCAGATCTGCTCAAAACATATGTTAATGAGAATTTCGCCACATTTGGAGATAAGAGCCTTTAAAGAAACTCCCTCGCCTAATGATATATCGTTTCTTGCACGTTCTTCTTGTGCACCGCCATGTCCTACCATCAATATTGGATGTGAGATTTTGTTCTCTGCACATAGAATTTTAATCATGGTAGTTAAAGTTTGACGCTAAAATTCGCCCCTGACGACACCAGTCAATAAGGCTAGGCAAATTATCTGCAAAACGCCTTCCTACTTCAACTAAAGAAATATTTTCGAATTCTAGAATTTCTTTCATTTTTAAGAAAGTTTTTGTTTTTACTTAAAAATGATTTAAAAAAATAATGATACCACGTGTTTTTTTAAATCTTAATGATTCATTAAACTAGCTATGATTTTTTTAATTTTTAAATATTTATTTTTCATTTTTATAATTTAGCGTTAAAAATATAAAAAATTGCAGAAGGAAGATAAATATTAATAATTTAAGTTCATTTTCTTAATAAATCTTATTGTGATAATCCAAAAAAAGGATTTTTTAATTAAATTCAAGTAAATTCCTATTTAAAAATATGATCACAAATAAAAAAACATAAAGATTTTTAATATATTTTATTGTTCTTAAAGTTAAGGATGTAAACCTAAGAATACTAATTTGAAGGTAAAGAATAAATGGCTATAACTCCACAAAGACTTGACAGAATTTAAAAATTTAAAAAGGTTATGTT
>CAKKLC010002389.1:5301-20284 GCA_918559645.1 Ceratonova shasta | reverse complement strand
ACCTATTTTTTGCCCGAAAATAATTAAATGGTCAATATAAATTTTGCGTACAAAGTTCTTCCAATCGCATATTGTTGAGCGAGATCTTATATATATTTGATTGCTAAGCTCCTCATAATCCATATAAATATTCTTACTTTCACAAAATAAAATAAAAAAAAATTGATACAAACTAAATTTGGAACCCTCCAAGAATTTTCCATTTCTTAATGATATCCTTCGCTTGCATTGCGAGCATCGAAATATGTGTTCATCTATGTTTGAAGAATATTTTTGAATGTACATATTCAAATGACAACTTAGGCAACTTTTAATATACGGCAATAGGTTTAATTTTTGCAAAATATTTATAATGTATGATGTGTTTGATTCTATATGACCAAAATCAACTAATTTTAATGTATCAATATTATCAATGTTATAATCAATACCCGTCATTATAAATTTACCGAAAATTCCCGATTGGGGGCCCTTATTCTGTAATTTGTTCAAAAATAGGCATCAGTCATTGAGCAACTTTTTGAGTATTTAACACAATTCTAATGGAAGCACAGATAGAGAAAAGAAAAAGATTTATTACTCTACTTTGTCTTCTAAAAAGAAAAAAATTAATTATATCTTTTTTCTTTAGTTTTCCTAATAAATTTTCAAAGCCGTCATGAAAATAACATGAAACTAAAAAATTAATAATGCCCTTTAATTTTATTAAAACTGATTAAATTATTTAGTTGTACAATCATTTGTATTTTCATATTTTAACTTCTACAATTCAAACTAAAAATACAAACAAAAATCAATTAATATATAATATGTCGGATATTAATACTAATCTTGAAAAAAAAATTCAAGAAGATTCATAAAGACTTTAGTGTGTGAGATCATATTATTTTAATTAAAATTGGTGCTTTATTAACTGACTTTTATTTTTACTTTGAGGATTTTTATTCACTTTAGAAAAAATATCAAAGAAAAACTTAGAAGAATTATTTAAGGTGTATAGTGCTGTTTTTGTTTGTTAAAGGACGTAAAGCAAATGAATGTATTAATAATATCTTTTAAATCTATTGAGGCGTGTTGAAACTTTGAAATAACAAAGATGATTCAAAAAAATTAAAAATAATGATAGACTTGTTAAATACTTTTAAATAAGAAAGATCTTTTTAAATATACATATAAAAGAACACACGTAAAACTAACAAATAGTTATTAATAAATTATTGTTTTTCTTAGGAACCATCAAAGAACATCTCAAGCACATTAGAAAAAAATCAATTTGTGTTAAATATACAACTGGATCATTGCTCAAAAATAAATGTAAAGAGTTTTGGAAGTTGAAATTATTCGACTATACAACTAAAGAAACAATAATTTTACATAAAAGTAGATATTTTAATTCTCAAGTCTTCATTGACCATAAAAAGTTTTTTTTCACATTCGGCACGACACGATTACAGTCTTTTATAATAATTTACTGAATCTGAAGAAAATATTACCACAGAATATAAAATATATCATTTTAGATTAAAAATCAAAGATGATTTAATAAATTTACAGTTATGGTTAATCCTTGACCTAAAAATTAAAAAAAAATTGTAACAAATAAAAACCAATGAATTTAAGATATTTTATAAGAGACAATATGCTAGGAATAATACTCATGCTTTTATTGTCAAAAATAGGTATTTTTGTACCGAGTGGAAATCCGTATCCAAGATGTTCTTTTCTAATGAATTACAAAAAAGGAAATTTAGAAGAGGGATAAACATACGGATTAGATGCAGAAAAGGGGTATGTAGAAAGACGCTATGAATATTTCTCAACAGCATATTTGAAAACTGTAATATTGATTCGGTACAGGTTGCTGATTTTATTTGGACGTGGTTATATCGATTCAAGACAAAGTTAGTAGAATTTGAAACCAATGGGTCGATGAAAGTTATTATAAAATAGTTTAATACATTTGATGAGTTGTGTATAACAAATCATCTTTGTATTACGAATAGTTTAACAGAAGTGGGTGTGTATGAAGTTGAATAAACTCATTTATACACTTGAAAGATTTACTAAGGAGGAATATTGAGAGGTCAGTGTTTGTGGACTGTTGGTATGATTCATCTTGAAAGAAAAACAAGAAAATTGACGGTATCAGAACGTAGAGACGGTGAAACCTAAAAAAAATTATTTCAAGCAATTTAAAAAGAGATTCGACTGTTATAACAGACGAATGATCAAGATATTGGTTCTAATCCTCTAACCGTTATATTCATAAAGTCATTAATCATACAGAAAAAATTGTTGATCCCGTAAAGATGAATATAAACAAACACTGTAGAATGAATGAGGTGCGACTTAAAATAATTTTTTCCTTCAAAATTAACGATAGAAACTATGGAAGATATATTTGAAAATACGAGTGTAAACAAAATCTAAAAAGTTATACTCGGTATGCAAATTTTTGATCTCATTTTAAATTTTATCATAGGATTTTTTTCTAGCTTGCTATGGATCGCAATAACCAAATTTACTATTTGTTTCATAGCTAAAGAAAATTTTGGCAGTTTGTTTTAAAACTTCTCAAATTCCTTTTTTTTACTAATATTATGTTCTTGGATTTACATTTTTTTATATCTTTGGAATATTTAATATAAACAACAAATTATTTTTTTCTTCAGTGTCAAGAATAACATAGAGTGCTATTTTTATGAAAACCCTAACGAGTTCCACAAAATGGTAGTTTAAATGTTGAATTAATCTTTGTATAAGGTCATTAAAAACAACCAAAATTAATAAATTTATCATTTTTTAAGAAACCTAAAAACAACCAAAATTAATAAATTTATCATTTTTTAAGAAAACTAAAAACGACCAAAATTGATAAATTGTAATTTATAATTTTTAAAAGACAACTAAAACAACCAAAATTAATAAATTTATCATTTTTCAAGAAAACTAAAAACGACCAAAATTAATAAATTTATCATTTTTTAAGAAAACTAAAAACAACCAAAATTAATAAATTTATCATTTTTCAAGAAAACTAAAAACGACCAAAATTAATAAATTTATTATTTTTTAAGAAACCTAAAAACAACCAAAATTAAAAAATTTATCATTTTTCAAGAAAACTAAAAACGACCAAAATTAATAAATTGTAATTTATAATTTTTTAAGACAACTAAAACAACCAAAATTGAAAAATTTATCATTTTTTAAGAAACCTAAAAACAACCAAAATTAATAAATTTATCATTTTTTAAGAAAACTAATAATAACTGAAATTAATAAATTTATCATTTTTTAAGAAAACTAAAAACAACCAAAATTAATAAATTTATCATTTTTTAAGAAAACTAATAATAACCAAAATTGATAAATTTATCATTTTTTAAGAAAACTAAAAACAACCGAAATTAATAAATTTATCATTTTTTAAGAAACCTAAAAACAACCAAAATTAATAAATTTATCATTTTTTAAGAAAACTAAAAACAACTGAAATTAATAAATTTATCATTTTTTAAGAAAACTAATAATAACCAAAATTGATAAATTTATCATTTTTTAAGAAAACTAAAAACAACCAAAATTAATAAATTTATCATTTTTTAAGATACCTAAAAACTTTTTATTGACATCTCATTCACCTAATATATTCATCAATACCATGAAATACAATTAAAATACCGTAAAATACAACTTGATAATATCTTTTATTATAAAACATGAATTTTTAGTAATATTTTATTTTAGAAGTAAAAAATCCATTTAAATGTTTACAACGTAAGACAAATATAATTAGTTATAGTAGTCAAAAAACAATATTATTAGTGAATCATACAATCAAAATGTTCAATTTTAAATTCATGATTATCTCAGAATTCTTTTAAATATGTGAAAACGTATTGTCATTTAAAATATATAAAAACATGCTATATTCAGTTTTGTATTAGTGATGTTTCTCAATACAACTCTATTACAAAACTACTTTTTCAACAAGTTTTGACAACATCGACTCAATTTTTACTAATTAATGAGATATTGTTAAACTCTTCTAAATTGTACTTCATATGTGTTTGTCAATTATTCTCTCTTCATCAACTTAGTCCAACCAATACTATTTTTCCCAAAAAAATAATTTTCTATATAAAATTAGTTATAATCACAGCCTTTCTTCCATAATTGATTTATCTAAAATATCCAAAATAAATTATTTTCTAACGTAAATCAAAATGAATTGTTACAACTAAATCTACATTTATATAGATATATTGATAAATCAATTATAAAATAGTTAAATTATTGTGATTTTTGATCTTAAACTTTTGAAAGCTTGAAATAATTTTTCGGTTAATTTTTGTCTTAAAAACTAGTATACTAAAACGAATACTTTACAAGATAAAGATCTAGATCATCCCAAAATACTAAATATTATTGATGAATATTAAAATTATATAGAGATACTTCATTTAAATATTACTAAACAGAAATTTTTATAAATATCCATTAAAGTGAGTCATGTTGTTTTTCTAAGAAAACTAACATTAGGACATTTATTGATACAAATCCTTGATTTAATAATATATATGTCCTGATAGTTAATAAATTTTCATATTAATACAGTAAAATATACTTTATTAGATAGATTTATTTTTTTCCATAGAGTTGTAGCTCAATATATATTTTTCTTGTTATTTTTAAAAGTTTTACCAAGTATAAAATCATATCCAAAAGTTAATAAAATTTTTTTAGTTTGATAAGTCTCTAAATCTCTTACATTACTGTTTATAATAATAAAATTTTTATGATTACAAACCTTTTTCGATAATTAAAAAAATTAGTTAATTCATTGCTAACTGCTGAAGTTTTTGCTAAAAATAATTTAAAAATTTTTCAAAATCTTTATAAATTATACTACCACTAAGAAACTTTTTTTAATGAATTATTCAGTTTCTAATTTTTCATACTATACGTGTCAATAATTTTAATTTCTCTTATATAAGGATCATTCTTATGCATCTCAGTATCTAAATATAAAATTTTTCCTTGAAAAGTTTTTTGTCTTTTTAGTTATGATGCTTTTAAAACATATTATTTTAACTACCATCTTTAATATTTGGTTATAAGAAGTACCATGATACAATAATTAATATTTAAACTTTTATCAAAAAAATGTATGGATAATTACAAGTCTTACAATATAATAGGCGGTTTCTTTTATTTTCTTCAGATATGCTACATCTGAAGCAACTCAAAATCAAACTGTGAATTGTTAATTTAGTATAAAATCTATTCTACTTCAGGAACTACTTTAACAAAGTTTTATATTTTATTTTTCAAATAAAATTAAACTAATTTAGTTTTCAATACACAATTTAATAATCATATATATTCATAAATATTTAATTTTAAAACCTACATTTTTGATAATTTATTATTTAAAAAGTAAGAAAAACCTTATTTTCTCTACAAGAATTTTAATAAATTCTCATATAATATTTACCATGTATTTAATAAAATAACATTTTTATATAACTGTTGGTTGTAAATAGTGCTTTATTAAAATCTTTTAACACCTTATAAAAAGCTAAAAAATTAATATATAAACACCAAGTTCAACAAATATTGTTTATTATATAAATCTTTTAAAATTTTATGCAGTAATTTAATAAAAAATGATGATTTTATACCATTTAAAATACAAAAACATTTAATGTATATACCTAAATATTTTAATATTATTGTATTTTTATAAGCGTTTTAGAATCTTTACAAAAACTCTTTGTGTCATTTCATATTTAATTACTTTTTCATCATTAGTGTAATAAACAAAGATTTCTTTAGTAATGAAACGTGACACATTTAATAATAATTCTATAATCGTACAACCGTAATAATTAACAACATTTACATCATATCAAATATTATATTTCTTAGAATCATGATTTGAAATATTTGAATTTTTTTTTCAACAAAATATAATTCTTTTAGAATATTTGGTCCTTTCGTATTTCAAAATAGTATTTTCAAACTTTAAATTGTTTACAATATAATATTTCATTTTATTATTAATTTAAAGTTTTACAGGAATCAGCTTTATAAATATATGAAATTAAATAAAGATTAATTGGATTATCCCTAATGGTTTATTATCAGATAGAATATGAATTAAGATTCATTTAAACTAAAGTCACGAAAAATTATTCTTTCTTCAAAAACATGTTTTACTTAAGTATTTGAATTAGATGAAGCTTAATAATCACTTTAAAAAAAATATAACAATCATGAGAAATGCTAATGATAAGATTGGGAGATGGTAAAAATATATTAATTTAGGTAGGTTTAGAAACATATTCTCCAAATATTTTGGTATCCAAGCAATTTTAACAGATAATGATGTAAAAAATATAAGAAATATTTGGAAAATTCTTGAGGAAGAACAAATTAATTGTGAAAATGAAAATTTTATTTATGTTGCCTTTTATGAGTATTTATATTTAATTTCTAGAACTTTCAAAAATAATCCTAAGATAGCAGAAATCTATCCATTTGATGTTTATAATGACCTGAAGTTAATTAGTCATTCCCATACTGTACGCTATGCATTCCAAAAAATGATTAACACTATTGACAACGTTCAAGAACTTGAAAATATTTGCATTTTTATTCATAATAAGCATAGTAAATACAACATAAATTCAGCGGTATTTAAAGTCTTTGAAAAATCTTTTTATAACGTTGTTGTTACTCTTATAGGAGCATTATGGACCAAACAGGTTGCAAAATCATGGAAAAAACTCTTTAGATTTATATTTGATATAATTATATAAAAATTTCTGTAGTATTTATTTTAAATATAAAAAACTATTATATTAACAAGTATGAAATTTTTGTAAAAGATTTTGCTAGATTTCCAAGAAAAATGAAATAAATAATAATTCTGAATAATGCAATTATTTAGAAAAAACTAATTGAAATTATTATATTCATGTCTAATAGAATAAATAAATGATAATTTTTTTAAATGTATCCATAATGTACGTTCTACTTTCTTATTTTAGGATGAATTAGATTATCACAAGGGCAACCTAAAAGTTGCAAAAAAAAATTAAAAGTTGCAAAAAATAAATCATTTAAAATTAGCTTTTAAAAAGGAAAAAAATCATTAAAGATTGGAAAAACAATTAAAAATGAAAAAATCGATTTTAAATAAGTATAACAATTTTTGTGTAAATTTAAAAATATATATATATATACAAAAGTTAAAACAATAGAAAGCAATAAGATAATTGTTTTAATTATCATTGTTGTTAATATTTTTTTCATCAGAATTCGAATCATCAAATATTTTCGTATAATTCAATTTAGAATTATAATAGCAAAAAAAATATTTTACGAAATTGTCTTTACTAAAATTCCTATCTTTTGCAAGAAGTTTTTTAAGCATAGAAAAACTTTTATCGACTGATATAGATGTCGGAAGGCAATTTATTAACTTCAAATATCTAGAAGGGCTTATGTTTGGATTATTAATCAAAGACAAAGTTTTTTTATCGTTGCTTTCAAGTTTTTTTTTAAGATAATTTCGAATGCTTTCATGATCTGATTTTAAATCAATATTGTTCAGAGCTTCATATCCAGTCTTTTTATTGTAAAAAGAATTTTCAAATTTCTCAAGAATCGGGATTAAATTTTCATAACATGTTTTGATGTGAACTAACTCTTATGTTAAAGAAGAGCTATTTATTGATATCTTTGCTTTTCCATCAAAATACCTTCTGGTTCACACGAATCAATAATTTTATTTACTATAGGAAGATGTTCAGCATAATACATTGTCGCTTTTAACCAACTTGACCATCTTGTAATTATAACAGCTGGTAATTTTCCTATTTCATTAAATTTTGATTGGGTTCTTTTATTTTAAAAAGTAATAAATTTAACTGATGTAATTAAATCATTTACATTATAAAAATGTTTTTTTATATTCATTGCACAGTTATGAACTAGATGTGCTAAGCATTTTATATGAAAAATATTCAGATAAATTAATTTCAAATCAACAACCGTCTTTGACATATAAGTTGCAGAATCAGAAATTACTAATTCCCCATTATTTAATGAAACATCTATTTTATTAAGAGAATTTAAAATCACTTTATTGACTATCGAAGAAGTTACATTTTCTTCTATAAGTCTAAATTTTTTACAAAAAAAATTTCTGTGGTGAACTGCATAAATCAGCAAGAGTATTGCAGTATTTTTACTTTTAATTTCTGATTCATCAAATATAATAAACAATTTTTCATTAAAAAAATAGTTCTTTAAGTGATTTCAGCTTAGACTCATAGAGCTTTTCAACCAATTTTCTTGCTGTTGACTCTGATGGAAGTTGATATCCCATACGAGTATACAATTCAATATATTTCTTGTTTCAAAATTTAGAAAATGGGATGTCTGCTGATAAATGTGGATCAACTAATTTTAAATTAAATTCTTCATTTGAATCACTGTGAAAACTCTGTTTTTTAACAGACTTTTCTCCAAGCAAAAGAATATTTTCTGTGTGATTTTTGCTCTTTCTATGTTTTTCAACAGAATATTAAGGATTAAAATCAACTTTACAGCAGCACAGAGAATAAAACAGCGAGTTTTCTGGGCCAATACAAAATTCTTTTTTATACTTTGAAATAAATAAACGTATTAAACTTTGATTTTTAAAATTATTTGGACTCAGTGAAGGTGCAAATAAAAAGTTGCAAAAAAATCTAAAAAGTTGCAAAAGTTGTAAAAAGTTGCAAAAATTGCAACTTTTTGCAACTTGGTTGCCCTAATTATCACTAATGGTTTATTATCACATAGTAAATGAATTAACATTTAATTAAATTAAAGAGTAGTGAAAAAATTATCCTTTCTTCAAAAACTTTTTCTACTTAAGCATTTGAATTTGATGATGCTTAATAATCACTTTAAAAAATATATATAACAATCATGAGAAATGCTCATCATAAGATTAAGAGATGGTATAAATATATTAATTTAGGTAGGTTTAGAAACATATTCTCCAAATATTCTGATATCCAAACAATTTTAACAGATAATGATGTAAAAAATATAAGAAATATTTGGAAAATTCTTGAGAAAGAACAAATTAATTGTGAAAATGAAAATTTTATTTATGTTGCCTTTTATGAGTATTTATATTTAATGTCTAGAACTTTCAAAAACAATCCTAAGATAGCAGAAATGTATCCGTTTGATGTTTACGATGACTTGAGGTTAATTAATCTTTCCACAACTGTATACTATGCATTCAAAAAAATGATTGACACTCTTGATAACATTCAAGAACTTGAAAATATTTGCATTTTAATTCACTATAAGCATATTAACTACAACATAAATTCAATTCTTTTTAAAGTCTTTGAAAAATCTTTTTATAAATTTGTCATTACTATTAAAGGAACATTATGGACCAAACAGGTTAAAAAATCATGGAAAAAACTCTTTAAATTTATATTTGATATAATTATATAAAATTATTGTGAAAGATTTGGCTTAATTTCAAAGAAAAATGTAATGAATAATCGTTCTGAATATTGCATTTATTTAGAAAAAACGAATTGAAATTATTATATTCATGTCTAATAGAATAAATACGTAATAATTTTTTTAAATCTATCCGTATTGGACGTTCTACTATCAGATATAGCTAATGTATATATGTTCTTAATGACAAAATAAAATTTTTATTCATATAATATTTCGCTACAAAAATGTTTAATAGTTAAAAGTATATTTATTTATAAATTATACCTTGAACTCCAACAGTAAAATTTATAAAATTAATTTTAGCAATTTTGATGTAAGTAATACTTTTAGTAAGTTGAAAAAATAATTATATGGTATAACAGATAAATCTATATGTACTTAAACACAAAAATTTAGGAATATATTTTCGTATACTGATTATTAATGAATATAGGAAATTGTTATACTAACTTAATAATCACAAATTTCCCCATTCTTAATGATTATACGAATTAACTAATCAAACAAATTAAGAAAAAGCACAAATAATTAAACTTAAAATAGTTATTGGTATTTTATTATATAAGAATTTTTTTTTGTAATAATGGTCAAATATTTTAGCAAATTCAGTTTACTAGGAGTATGAATAATTAAGAAGTAAGAAAGTCTAATTAAACAAATAACAAAAATTTTTTTTTAAATTTAGGCAATTCAGATGTGTTTAAAATCTCAACAGTCTAAAAATATTACTAAAACCTCTAAATTGTTGACAATGTAATTAATTGACAATATATTATATTCATCGGTGATATTTTTAATAGAAACAAAATATACATTGTCATCTATAAGCTTATTAATGCATTTTTTGACTTGATAGAATTGGTACATTTGATTTTTTGAAAATTAAGTTAGCCATTGAAACTAGGGATGTTGTAGTATTCAAAAGTAATTTGTTGTTTTCTTTAAGAAATTTATAAATTTTTCTTCTTGATTATGTGGTATAGGTAGATTCTGATTTCAAGTTTCAAATTACTAGATACAACATAAAATTTTGTGAATATCATTTTTTAAGGGGCTTCAAATAAACTTAAGTTAATTAAAAAAATTATCTTTTAAGGTTTTAAAGAATATACAGATGAAATCAGTTTATTGTATACCGGATAAACATATAAATCGGATAACTGCATGTATTTTGAACGTCCCGAAACATTTTCTATGTGACATTAGTTAAGTACACCGGTGATTCGCATACCTGATAATTGCATGTAAATTATCAGTTCAGACTATTAAATGCAACCAATAAATAGCATATTCATTGTGTGTGAAAACAGTTGTAATATTCTCAATAAATGTCAAGTGTTAATTGCTTTGGTTTTTCTAACTTTCAAACAAATGCAGAAATCTAGTCGACGTTTAAAGACTAACTTTTTTTTTTATGAAGATGCAAATTCTTTACTTTGTGGCATTTTAAACAAATATTTGTATTTATAGGGTGAAATTATGCAAGTAAAATTCAACTTATCGAGAAATTAAAGAATTTAGGGTTTTGCTAGTAATTGCAATTAAAAAATTTGACTATAGCGCAAAAGATCATAGTTATTTATGAACTAGAAATAAAAATAACACAAAGAAAATGCTGAAAATTTTTGTAATTCTCAATAATAAATTTCATAAATTGTGACCAATAAGGATAAATTAATAGCAATAAATCATTCAAATTCTAATCCCAAAAAAAGATCTAGAGAAAGTTTGCATGAAGACGTGTATAAAGTGTTGTTGCGATGGTACAAGCAATCAAAAGCAAAATATGTCTCCATAAGCGGTCCCATGTTGTTAGAAAAAGCAAAAACAATTAGGCGAAATCCCTTGCTGTTGATGATTTTGATGAATCACATAGGTTCATGCAAAGCTGGCGTAAGCGTGTCGGCATAGTGTCAAGAGTCAGAATGGCGAAAAACAGGACAACGATTTTATGAAAACTGAAAATTGGCGAGAAAAGTGTAACCTGGAATACAGGTCAAACACAAAGTGGTGAACATCTATAACTGTGATAAAACAGGTTTACATTATAGAGCACTTTCTGAAGGTACAATGTGCATGAAAGGTGAGAATCCGTCTAGGAGTAAGAAAGCTAAGGAAAGACTTACTATTTTATACACAAAAAACATGGAAGTAACAGACAAACATCAATTATTTGTTATAGGATATTAGACAAAGCCACGTTGCATTAAGCATGTTAAATCTTAACCCGTAATTTAAAAATCTATTAAAAATGCCTGGATGACCGGTGCACTATTTCAAAAGTGACTCAAGGAGTTCGATAGAGCCAAGCAATTATAGGATCATAATTTTTGTTTGTTTTAAGACAACATGTTCTGCAAACAACATAGTGCAAGCTTCAGCCTGTAGAGCTAGTGTTTTTATCACGACATACTACTTCTTCTATACAATAACTTGATCAAAGTATCATTAAAACCCTGAAACATCATTACCTGAAACAACTTTTACAGAAACTCTTGGTCTAAATTGAAGCGGATATTAGTACGGCAAAAGATCTTGCTAAACGATTCATGATCTAATATGCAATTAAGTACGTAAATATTTCACGAAGAGAAGTGACTGAAAAAACACTGCAGAACTGTTTTTTAGAAGCTAGGATTGCAATTTAGAGACGAAGCTTTTTTAAGTTTCTCAACAGACACAGTTTCATTGTCAATCTTTATCGCTATGGAGCTGTACACAGCGTATTTGCGGGTAGACAAATACGCACCGATTTAAACACATTCAACAGATGAGGACATTTGTAAAGATCTAGTCAATTGTTTTGACTCTAGTATGATTGAAAATAAAGATGTTTGAAGTGATCACGATATCATCTTCTCGTCTAATAAGCAAGGGTTGTATGCATTTGAGATTTTACAAACAAAAATGACATTCCTTTGCGTAGACCTTAATCCTTTACTGACTATTGAATAGCAAAAAAAGAAGACTAGCCCTTTAAACGTTCACCAACAAACAACCGAAAGTTTTTTTGCCAAAAATAAATTTACAGTTTGCTGCTTATTTGTAATTTGGATAATTAAGCATATTAATTTGTTTTTTAAAGTCTTTATGCAAACGTTTTTAAGTCTTTATGTATACGTCAATATATTCTTAGCGTCATTGTTCAATTTTGTTGTAATACTGATAATCGCAATAAAATATGAAAACAAGTCTTTTATTTTGAATTTTATTATTGTTGCTCTCTTGCCTATCGCATAATCTCATATAAAATGCTTGTCCTAAGACTATGCAAATACCCATTTTGTTTGTATTTGTATATATTTTATTACTAACTTTGATTTTGGTTTACTTTTTGATTTTCATCTAATATATACTTGAATAAAGCATAAAAACAAGATTCTTCCTTTAATAATGATATATATGGAAGTCAGCTTGATAAATTCTATTTAATCTATTTTAGAAGATTCAAACATTGGATTTTAATTAATTTTATCTAATTAATATAAAAATTAAGAATTAATAAGGTTATACTTTAATGTGGTAAATAACCCTGAAGAATCCATTACCATAACTTTTCATCCAAATTTAACATATTTAATTTAGCGTTTGATAGATAATGTGAAATAAAACTTTAAACACATTTACGTTCATAATATTAATGCTAGTAATGTAATAAATTTTAGTTTTACCTTAAAAGTATTAATATATGGTTGTATAATGATTCACAATAAATTATTTTAAATGACGATTAATAAAAAATACAAAACAAAATTTAGTCAATTTGATTCATAGTATTTTAAGATCAAGGGTTCTTTGCATATAATCTTAATCTTAGAACTTGTGTATGATACTTCTACATATATTTTTATTTTAGAGTTTACATCTTTTTAATTAACTGCTTTTAGAAAGCTATATTTTATTCTAGTTCTCGAAAGATTTCTTGGCTATTACAAATTTTTTAAAAACCTCAAAAATAATCGTTTTTATATCTTAAAAAATGACAAAATGCTTCCTTCTATTCTGATAAATACTAGTTCTTAATAAAGACATCAATTAGCTATAAATCTATGTATATGAAGGTACTTTATGAATAATTTAATATTTTCTATAAATGTATTATATTATTTGGTTTCATTATAAGTTTATATAACAGTATTAAAGTACAGATTTATTATTAAATGTTAAAAATAACGTCATAATAATTTAGAACTTGGATAATTATAAAGAAACCTTGGGATTTTCAATTTAAATCTTTACATAGAGTAGTGTCAGGTAATTTAAATTTATAACAATAAATTCATAAGTTTCTTAATACAGAAAATTGATTGTATTATAGTATTAAAGCTACCTCCATATAGAATATTCTATTCGATGTGATAAGATGCGAGTACAAATAATCTTACAATCCATCCATAAAAATTTGTAATTTATATTTTTTAGCTTGAAATAATTTTCTAGTTTCATTCTAACAAGAATTGTAAATTTTTCTTTAATTTATTTTTAACTTATGTTCAACACATTAGATAAATTTGTTCAACGGCTAACACAGATTTTTTAAAATACATATAAAAGTACTAATAATATACCTTGTATCAAGTTAAATATTAATTTTATTTAGTTATCTAATAATCATGATATTTACAAGAACCCTTTTAATTCAAACATCTAAAAATGAAGGAAAATTTTTATAAATTTTATATTAATTAATAGATATAATTATTAATAGGATTAAAAGGCTTGATAAATTAATAGAATGTGTAGTCATTGAAAAATATTCTTATCCGTAATAATAATTAATATTATAAATTATCAGATATTAATGAACAAACTTATTGGCAATCTATGAAAAAATTTATTAATTAAATAATATTTGTTTCAATCTTAAACATTAGTTCATACTTTATATGTTTGAAACTAAAAAAAATATGTGTTAAGTGCAAACAACAAAAAAACAAGATTTTTTCTAAACAGGGTACAAATCGGATCAAGTAAAAATTTTGCGCAAAATTAATCAAGTTGAGATTTTCCCCACAGGCGGTAAAAATAAATATTTTTAATTAAAAATTTATAAAATATGATTGAAATCCTTAATTTATTAGGATAAATTAATGTCAACATTGTTTCTTATAAGCTCACTTATTTTTTCAACTGGATTTCCATATACATTATCTCTTCACATATACTCCAAAAGATATGACTGTAATAAATCCTTTATAATATCTTTCATTTCTTTACCTCTATGTTTTTGTTTGGCCGAATATGATTCAATATTTTAGGTAAGTACTGTGGTTAAAGGCTGAATAAAATGGAACAAGTGGTTATCTTTAAATGAATGGAATAAATATCCCTTGTTATATTATTGTAGCCGGACCATTCTTTGCTATAAATTACAGTTCCGGGTGAAAATGTCTGTCTTTTGTTTTGCATGAGTGTTCCAGATTGACGATTTGAA